>PVKA01001274.1:81290-152521 GCA_004027165.1 Ctenomys sociabilis
AAAAAAAAAAAAAAAAAAAAAAAAAAAAAAAAAAAAAAAAAAAAAAAAAAAAAAAAAACCAAAGTATAAATAAATAGCAAAATAAGAGAATAGGGAATGGGGAGCTAGGTTTCTGGCAAATGGAAAGGGAACCAAAAGACAGAGCGAAAGGAAAGGATCACAACAGTATGCACGATTTGATGTGCATGCATTGACTTCCCATGATAAACACAGCCATTATATACTGCAAATATGTGCTGGAAAAAGTAAGAATCAAAGTTCAAAAAAGCAAAAAAAATGAGCAGAAAAGAGTAGAAAAAAAATCAATTCAAATTGATGAAGGGATATATATATGGCACAGAGTTTCACTATGCAGGTCAGACTTGTAGTGATCCTACTGTTTTCACCCTCTCTGGGACTGGGATTACAGAGGTGCACCACCCCACCTGGTCTTGGGGGCTGGCTCAATGTGCCTTGGTTAGGGCCAGTGTGGCACATGGTGCCCAGGACTGAACCTTGGTCCCTGTGCTTGCCTAAGCAGGTATTTAGTCCACTGAGCCCAAAGGAAAAACTTTTTAAAAATGTAATTCAACAGATGAAAACAAATTATTTTTAGTGGAAAAAGCTAATTATGGGAGTTAAATGATATAGTTTGTCAAGTTAATTTCTTAAAAAAAAAAAACAGGATGGAAAAGAAAAATGTATAAAAATCTTAGGCAGACACAAGGGAAAGTTTAAAGGCTACAAAAAAAGTACCAAAGACAGAAAAAAATACAGACCAAAATAAGGCTAATGTTGCTAAATTAATATTTAGTCTTTTTTGTTTTTTATTTTTTAGTCTTTTTGAGACAGGGTCTCACTATGCAGTTCAGGCTGGCCTTAAGCTCACTTTGTAGCTCAGACTGGTCTCAAACTCACAACAATCCTTCTGCCTCAGCCTCCCGAGTGCTGGGATTACAGGCATGCACCACCATGCCCGGCATGAATATTTAGTCTATTACAATAGACCTTAATAGAGATCAAAGAATTACTAGAAAATGATAATTTTACATACTATATAATCACAGGTGGTCTTATGAGATAAGAAAAATAGAGCAACCTTAAGTTTGTAAAAGCAAGCAAAACATCAGGAATGGAACAAAGGGGAAGTGCACAGCTTTTCTCATAATTGCTCGAGCTGGAGGACTCACAGGGTGTAGATTCACAATGATACACAGGATGGGGCAGCTTGTATGTGCAGAGTGCACCGCCATGTCAGGCAGAGCACTACCCAGACTAAGGCCTCCACTCTTGTGGGGTTCACATTCTTCATGGATGGCACTGGCACTTCACTATACAGGCAGTTCCTAAACCTGAACATAAATAGGTGAGCCCTTGCTTAGTATTGCTGCTAGTGGCAGAGCCAGTGTTTGGAGTTTGCCAGCCCTCAGAATCCGCAGTCCTACATCACCTCTTCAGTACAGCCCTCGTGAAATGCTACATAGCATTTTCACATATGAGAAGACAGTCACTGCAGGGAACAGCAGTTTTATATACTTCTCTTATCTGATCTGAAATGGATACATATCATCTGTCTTTGAGATAATTTAGAGAACACTTTCTCAAAGCATTCTCAATGTATTGAGTGGTTCAGAAGAGAAAGGCTGATAAAGGCTGCAGACATATTCTAGCAATCACCACAGTAGTGCTGAAGAAAAGTGCCCTTAAGTTGGAACTCTCTTTTAATCCCCTCACAACACTGTCCTAAATAATACCTACTGCTGTGGCAGTGACTGTAAGAAACATTTAAGCATTATGGAGAAAATAATTTCATATGGATGGAAAGCCCTAATAAACCAAAGGTGGTACTAGTCTAGATAGGTTGCAGGGCACTTGGATTTGCCTGTTTCTCCAAATGAACCACCTTTCTTGGGTTTTGTTCAGTAATTTAAGCTTCTTAACATGCTTCAGTAATATTTACACAGAAGATTGCAAGTTAAGGGTCTGGAGTCTCAGGTCTTTTGTAAATAACTAGTACTGAAGGCAAGTCTTTGTGAGAGCCCAGTCAGGTTTATTTCCAAGTCAACTTTATATTTTCTCTTATTTTTGAGAATCTAAAACTAGAACTATAACCAAGGGCAAATTAGCATCAGCAAACCCTTGAATCATGATTGTTTTAGAGATAGACAATCTGAGTTGGCATTGCAAGGGGGCAGGGAGCAAAGTTAGCATGTTTTAAATCAAAAGGACAAAACTTGGTATACATGATAAAGATATTCAAGTATTTTTGGGTTATCCTGCAGAAACTTTCAATGACTATTAATTTTGATTTATTAATTTAAAAATCTATGAAACTATCATTACACATAGAAGTATCTACATATACATAATTGTGTCAAGAATTGAGGCACAAGAATATTATCTGAAAGGTTAATGTATACCTTAAAAATCTAATGCTAATTAGCCTACATGAAATTCAGACAATGTAGCACACGTCTTAGGTTTTTTGCTTTGTTATGTCAGATTTTCACAACCACCATCTTCATTCTCAGAAAGTAAAGGTTCAAGTCATTCCATCCCTGTGTTACTACAAATCGCCTTCAGAAGCATAGATAATGAATTTGAAAACTGACATGTCTCCATCCCCAGTTCCCAATAATTCCCTTTTGTAACTGCTTTATAGCTAGATGGTTTATTATTATTACTATTTTTTTATATACTTAGTACAGAGACTCTACAGGGTCTCACTACACAGACTGGACTCCTAATGATTCTCCTGTTTTCAGCCTCCCAAGCACTGGGATTACAGGAGCACACCACCAAGCCCAGTCTCACTGCGCCCCGTGGGTGGGGCCAGGGATCAAACACAGGTCGTTGCTATCTGGCCAGCCAGGCAGTCAGTCAGATGGTTTAGATGCTTAAGCCCACTTCTATCTGCTCCCTGGCTGGAAAATACTAAGCTTTCTCCTGCTTTGTATTTCTTTGTATTCTCACAAGATGTTATTGTAGTTGTCAGTGTAGTTTTCACAGCAGAGATGTGGAGGGACCATAGAACAGGTATTCCTCCTCTGGTACAGCAGCCCTCCTCTTCCGATATAACCAGCTGAAATGTCTGTATTAGGATAAGATCCAGTTCTGTTACATGCAACAGTCTGCTAAAACTGCCATGCTGCTACACAACTGAAGTTGGCTATAGTGCAGTGTCAAGTGAGAGACAACTTATTTTCTTGCATAAGAATTCATGGATCATGGATCTGAAATTTTTGAAGAGCTTATGAGTAATTATGATAAGACAAACATTGCTGCCATCTGTCACATCACATAATTCATAAAATAAATTCCACACACATAAAAAGTATAAAGCTTACTAGAAAAAAAAAATCTGCTGGTGGATACTGAAGTTTTTTTTTTTTTTTTTTTTTTTTTTTAAGTATTTCTAAATGGGTCTAAAGATATACATAAAAGCTGATAAATCTGGTTAAGAAAAAATAATTACAAATGGAGCAAACAACAATATTTCTAATCAGGACTAGTAGACAGATTATACAAAAATCTATGAGGAAAAAGAAAAATAAAAGGCAACAGTCACAGGTTAACAAAATGTACTTAGGAAAATTGGAATGGATAAAAGACATCTGAAAAGAGTGCCTTTGCTTGGTAATGGAGGAATACAAAATAGTGTGATACCTCACATCCATTCATTTTTTCTTAAAAGAAAAATAAAAATGTAAAGCTCTCAGAATGCCTGGTACTTGAAAGGATGCAAGGAGATGAGTAGCTTCACACAGAAGTGACAATGGATGGCAAAGCACAAATTTTTAACTGAGCCGTGTACTGGGGTTGTGATTCTTTTCTAGTTTTCAATATTTCTTTCTTGTATTTTTCCCCCCAAAATAGAAGGTTTTAAATTGCAGTCTATATTGAACAAAGAATACAATGGTATATTAGAACTTTCTTTCTATGTGGGAACTATCATCTGGTTAAGATGGGAAGCATCATTCTAGGGAGACTTAAGGCCAGGCTTGAAAAATAAATATGATCATTTAAAACAGAAAAATTTCAAGCCATACAAAGTTCACCAAAACAACTTTTATTTCCAGTGTTTAATTGGGTATGCACACAGGCATGACACAGGTTTGGATTCAGTAAGTTCTCATGCAGAATTATATTCTTATAAAGAAGCCAGTTCCATCCAGGGCCTATTATCTACACACCTATGTTACAACATTTATATCAAATCTGGTATCTGAAGAAAAGATACACATATAATATGTTCATTTAAGTTACGTATTTTACAGATTAAAAATTCAAGTCACACAAAACTCAAAAACTGTATTAAAAGTTTGAATATAAAACTCAATCCACCTGGAATGACTAAAGAATGGAAGTTCTGTATCCACCTGTGTTAAAACTGGTAAATATAATGTAATTTGTTACCGATAAAATGCATTTGTTTATTTGATGTAAGTTTATCTAATTTTAACAATATGGCACCCTAAAAATCAAATGTACTTTCATGACGAGGCACTTTTGTTAGTGATGAAACCAAAAGAACAAATTTGCTGGACACTAATGCCAGCGCTTCTCTTTAGTAAGTTGGGGGATATACTATGCAATAAGGTGCAGCAAAGACCTTGCTCATTTGTGTACAACTATCCCATATACTTTGAAATACATACATGTGTTCTTCTGGCTGTAGTAATGCACTGTAAAGCTATTTCACAGTGCAAAATGATGAAACGAGCCCAAATGAAGGCTGCATAACAATTCTGGTACAAGAAAATATTTACAGAATTACTGGAACGCGTAACAGTAGTTTTGTACTTGCTAGAGTGGACATGCCCCAGGTTAAAGACAGGGGTGGAACTGTGCCTTATTGCCAGGGGTTTCAGAGAGTTTATGAGGATGGGCATCTGCTGCAGAACTGACATCTCGGTTCCTGTTCTGGAAGCTTTCTCCATTGACTTGGTCAGGGGACTGCGGAGGTGTGGAAAGAAGAGGCTGCCTGGTGGCAGCCAAGGTATCAACAGAACTGCCAGCGTCACACTGCAGAAACAGAGGTGTGTTGGTTGCAGGGGTTTCTGCGGTGCTAGGGTTCTCTGGCGAGGGCTCTCTGGTTTCCCCTCGGCTTAGGTCAGATGCACTGGTGCGCAAGCGTTCCCGGGCCAGCCAGTCTGAGATTGAGAGATCCTGGGCTGAGCATTTTGGTTTTAAGCGATTCACAGCTGAAAGTTCAGATTCTCTCTCCCCACTCTGCTCATGTGCTCTCCAGAAATTCAGAATGCTAATTTCAGTAGCATCTCTATGCCCTCCTAGCGTGTGTCTACGTTTGATGTTTTTTCTTTTAGCAGTCTCGGGGTTTGTTTTTTGATTTCCTACTCCAAACATATCATCAGCTGGTGCTCTGGGTCTCAGTTTTAACCGATCTGCTATTTTTGTTTTCCAAGTGGGTTCCTGTTTTTCTGATTCATTTCTGGTTGGCGGCAGCAGACTTCCAGTTGATTTTCCTTTCTTCATGACATCAAACACTTTAGTTATAGAAGGTGTTTCTTTTTCATTCTTGGCATCTCCTAGACTTCCACTGTCTGACTTGAACCTAGCAGACTTTTTTCTGGACAGTGTATCACATTCAATAAGTTTGTGCGAACTAAAGAGCTGCCTCCGGCTTTCTAAACTGGGAGTTAAACTCCCCTCAGTACAGCTGGCCTCACTTCCATCCGAGTTTCTCCGGCTCATCTTGGTAACCTCTGGAAGCTTTCCGCGGAAAAGCCTCTCTGACGTCAAAGCTGTGGGGAAAACTGGAAAGTCATTCTCACTGTCCGTCTCCACGGGGCGCCCCTCGCTGATCAGCTCACTGCGCTCATCATCAGCCTCATCCCCCTTGCTTTCTGCCACCGACTGCACCTCAGGGCTGAGGCGGTTGGAGTCCAGGCTTGTCATGAATGTAGCAGATGATGTTGTGGAATAGTCGGAAGTTATGGTGTCCACATTCACCAAAAACTCACTATGTTTAGTTTCTGGACTAGTTGATTTCTTAGTGGAAAACCTTGCCAGAGAAGCCTGGGAAGATGTGCTGAGCAGAGTGCCGGAGTCAGAGCCATTGTCCTCCAGGTGAGAAGACTTTGCTGGCAGAAGGGATCTGGGACTCTCTTTCAGAATGGTGAAGCGACAGCTCAGGGTGGGTGACCGGCTCGGCTTTGAGCTGTGAGGGGGTGACAACTCCTCAGAGGGCATGCTCTCCTTTTGCAGCAGTGTCTTTTCTTCTCTTGATGTGCTGGTATCTTTCTTAGCACTATTTTCTTTGGCAATGAGGATCCTCTGTTTTCTGCCTGATGTCTCACTTTCTTTTTTGGACTCTTCTTTAGTATCACCATGACACTGTTCCACATTTTCCTTCTTAAAAAATACACTGTCCAATTCATCTTCTGAGCTGCTGGGTTGTGCTTTTTCTTTTGGCTTTTTCCTCTTGCGACTAGCAGCTGCAAAGATGGAGGATACAAGCAGTTCCCTGCTATACTGATCCTTCCCAGATCCCCAAGAACCCTGGGAAACAATAAGAGAAACAAGATTGTGAACGGAACACTGTTGAGTGGATTTTCTGTTTTTCCCCTAAATATGTTTCCTAAAGAATTAAATCTACTAAAGCTCTAGAAGCACAGAAAGAGTCATCTGTTTTCTTATACCCCTTTAAAATTTATACCCTAAATATATTTTCATTTACACTCCTTGCCTATTTCTTTGCCAGGACATTTGCAAATGTTCTTTCAGGGTAATAATTTGTGCTTAATGGCATCTACTTTTCCTGACCCTTATTAATTTCTCTGAAACTACAGACTTGCCTGCTTCTGCAAGCTCTGGCACCCTTCCACTTCCTTCACAGGGAACACAGGTTCAAGAACTAAACCACATTCTGACACAGATTATTAAAACCTGTGCCACGGAAAAGCTGGAGGGAAATGGCTTTGCTCTCACAAGATGCATGCAAAAACACTTAGGGGTACAGCTATGTGTACAACCAACTCAAATGAGGAAGAAAAAATATACGTATTACAATAAGTTCCTGACTTACAAATATTTGAGTCACAACATTCACAGGTGTAGGGGTTGGGGAGATGACTCAGTAGAGTAAGCGCTTCCCTGGCAAGCTCAAGAGCCTGCGTTCAATCCCCAGTTCCATTAAAAAAAAAAAAAAAAAAAAAAAATCACAGGTGTAGTGAGTAAGACTCACTTTGTCAGCTTATGAATGAATGAATGTGATTATGAGCAATTCTCCCAGAGCAATTCTCCCAAAGAAAAACTCATTCTCATAAGTTGGACTATGGAGGATTTAGGGTAAAAGGTTTAGGTGCTGCTATTCTAACAGCTTTACTGTAGGCTTAATATTTTTCATAATAAAAAGTTGGAGACAATTTCTAAGTGATATGATGTTTAAATATGGCATATAAAATTCATGTTTAATTGTAAAATATAATCATCTAAAAAACTGCTTTGGTATTGCTGTCAATCAAATACAAAGTACACTAAAATATAAAAACAGAATTAGTAATTTTGCTGAAAAGAAAGCAAGAATATATATGCAGTACACACACACACGTTTTATATAACAATGTATAAATCTATAATACTAAAATATCTGCGGACAAAACGACATGTTTTGGACTTGCTTGAAAATAGTTTCAGAAGGAGGAAAATGGAAAGAATGTGAAGAAACAGGATTAGCTGAAAATTGTTGAAGATGAGTCAATAAGTTCATGGAGACTGATTATACCATTTTCCCCATTTTCATATACATGTTAGAAAAACAATTTTTTTCATGTGAGCAAATTTTCAAGAACAAAGGGAAAGAAAGTTGGTTGTTTGCATTTAATAACTGTTCTATCAGAAACTCCACAGTTTGACTCACAATCCAGTATTCTAATTTACTTGAAGAATTAATTTTTCCATTTATTAGACTTTGTTGCTTTGGTTCATCAGGTATAGATAAGGATGCACTTGTATATTAATCACAGTGATCACTCAAAAATTCCCCCCTAAAATACTTCCAAACTGCATACAACAATTTACCTTAGATTTTGTTGAGTCACTAGTAGCTGAGTCTGTGAAGAAGTAAATAAAATATGATCAGTATTAGCCAATCTTCACTACTTTCAGCAAACAACGCAAAACTTATGGAGAAGACAGGCACAAAACAAAATGTGAAAGCAAAACTCAAAACAATAGAACACAGTGGATAGTCAGAGCTCACAAAGATGCAAGCTGCACCACAGAAAGCCACCGCCATGAAAGGATGCTGTGAATTGTAGGCAGAACCAGCTCAATGATAGGAATGGCAAAGGAGCCCTGTACTAAACAAAAACAGAAATACTAGTGTTTATTTCTAAATATTAAATCTAGCAATAAAGAAGCTTAAAGACCTTTTAAGAATTGTATTATGTACCACATCCTGTATCTCAGATTGATACACAATGTAGAACTTTTAGATTGTTGGCTGCCCTAGCTACAAATTGAGATACTCGTATTGGTGTATTTTGTTAATTTTTGTCAGACTGAAATTTTAAAAGCATATACTGTATAAGTATGGAGACAAAAGAGGCCCCAGGATAACCCTGCTACCAGGTTATTTTGGTTTTACTTCAGATAAAGCTGATTTTTATGCTTCAGACCCCAGTTCCATATCAGTGTAGTCAGGGATCCTTTTGACTATTTGGTTAAATTGCTACCAGTTTTATAATTTATCTATTAACAGATGCTATTATGGAAATGGAAAATGGAGACCATAATTTTACTGTCTGGCAAAAACTCCGATTATACAATAATAAAGAGGGTAGGAAGGGGCTAGCACTATTCAAAATAATACTGATTTTGTTATTTTATCTTTCAACTTTATGGAAATTGATCTTCAAAATTAATGAGCTGAGCCCCGTGCCACGCCCCTTTTAACACATGGCTAAATGCTTTATGACTTTAAGAACTGGTAGACCATACCATGCTATTTCTCCTCAGGGTCTGCTTCAGAAATAACAAGAAACAGCAGAAAAACTTTTAAGAAAGTAGTATTGATCTGTTTACAATATTCTTAAGAGAAACTTTACACCACAGATCAACTGTGAATTTACAAGAATCGGGGGTTTCTGCAGACAAGGCAGCTACAGTGTGGACAGCAGTCCTCCTTCTTCCTACAGTTCCAGCTGTCCATCAGGGACATCACAGAATCCACTAGTGACATTACCGTGTGATAGACTCCTCCCACTTCGCCTGTTCAACATCAGTATAGATTTGCCTGTGTCAGTAATGCTGAAAAAAACCCTTTAGGACTAAAAGAAGAACTAGAGACAAAGGGAGAACATTGTGTGAAACAACATGCTAGATTAGTGCAACAGTTTGGCAGGAAAAGGTTTTCATCAAAAGAGCCTATAGAAACTAATACTTAACCAAGCATTAGGGCGGCAATAGGAAACAGAAGAAAAAAAAGGTCAAATAGATTGACTTTTACTGTGACATCTATAGTGACAGATAATGTACTATATTTATGAGAATGGTGTCCATTAGCAGTTTCACATGTTAACTGGCTGCTTTTCACAGAACTTCTAGCTCAAGAAGAACTCTGTATACAGTCTCAACCATACTTTCTGCCATCACAGCAACCACATATTCAGTAGCATGTATCTGTTTTACCTTGTGATGACTATTACATGGAAACTGTGGATTAAAAAAAAAGAACAAAACAGTGGTTTGCATGCTCATTTCCCTCATATTTCATTCTGACAAACATTACAACTCCATGCACTGTCAATGGCATTATAGGCACTGGAAGATAACTGAGGTCAATCAGAAAAGGAAGGCTTTTAATTAGTTGAAAGGAAAAAAAAAAAAGAAAAAGAAAACTAAAATCAGAGTGAATTATTACATATGACTGATTTGCTCTTTCATGTTATAAGAATGCAGTTTTAAACCTAGGGATCAATACTGCCCAGGCAAGAGTTACCTGATACATCTCCAGGGGACACGCCTGTCCTTCCAATGTTGGTGAGTAAGTGATCTATGTTTGGCACTGGCTGGGAGTCTACTGTGTTTTCCTCCTGTACTGTTGTCTATGGTTAACAAACAAAGATCTCTTCATCATCGCTTCAAATATACTTTCTTTAAAATTCAAACATTTAATTAGTGAGACATTATTGAACAAAGCACCTGGCTTAATTTTCTTACATTAGTTATATACAAATATCTGAAAAGTAAGCATCATACTTGTGTTTTCATTAGGTCAGAAACTGAGGAGGTAGCGACCTGCTTCCAGGGTGCAAAGCAGACAATAGCATACAAAGCAGGAGGTTGACACTGTTGTAGCATCAGGATCTGTGTCCCAAATGAAAATAAGTGAGTAGAAATAATGGCCAATACTTACAAGAGGCTCTTCAGCACCTTCTTCTGTGAAAAACCAGTCATGCTAAAAGTTAAAAGTAAAAAGGTGAAAAGAAAAATTAAATAACTCTTTATTACTACCTTGGAAGATAGTATAGAAAAGGTATTTCTTGGGACAAAAGAATTATAAACAACTTTTGTCCTACCAATTATCAGCTGCTCATGAAAATGAATGGTCTCAAAGGGGTGCAGTGGGAACTTACATGCTGGATGAGTGTCTCTACTATCTTGTACTGATCGGGCATGTGGGTGACCATGTGTGTCATATTGTCTTCTGATGTTCGAACTAGAGTTGGGCCAAAAACAATGGCCAGGTTTCTTGGTTCCATCTAGAAGAATTAAAAAATATCGGACTTTTTCTCAAAGAATTAAATTCTCATTGCAGGTTTGGGTATTTACTTTGTTCCTTTGTTCCTTCGTTTCTTTTGGGTGGAACTGGGGATTGAACTCAGGCCCTTGTGCATGCCAGTTAAGTGCTTATTCTACTGAGCCATCTCTCTGGCTCCTGGATAATTTATTTCTGAAAAGTTATTTTTTCATGAAAAACAAGAGTTGACTAATACAAGTAAAAACTAAATGTTTAGCGAGAATGTGCAATGCCTAACTGGTATTCATTTTTCTCAATAAGTCTGCGATTAAAAGCAACTGATTTGGTTTTAAACTAGCTCCTGGAAATGGATTAATTGACATTCTTAAAGCAGGTAATGGGGAGATCCTTTACCCTCAAAAAATGAAAATGAGAAAGGAATGTAAAGATATATAAAGGGTTCAAATTTGCTCCAGCAATACATCCATCAAGGTGTAGAAATAATCTTTTTTCAGAATAATTTTTACTTCAACTAAATCCTCTGAAGCTCTTTGCTGCAGTAAGACCTTGCTCCAATGTACATACCTCAGTTTTACATATTTACATGTAATGATAATTGCATATGCATACAATTGAGCATACTGTTTTAGCTAGGCCTTACATCAAACTAAAAACTTTGGGGCCCTGAAGATAACTCTAAAATGTCTTTACACGCATTTGTTTGCAGACAAAGCCCACATATTACATTTAGTCTCAATTTTTCATCTTTTTCCTCAGCACTGGTGATTGTTACCTGAATCAGTTCTATTATTAGAAGTTTAAAAATTATTTTTTGAGTGTTGACTTTGTATCCAGCTACACTACTGAATTTGGTTATTAAATCTAGCAGTCTTTTGGTGGAGTTTTTGGGGTCTCCTAATGTAGAGTATCATGTCATCTGCAAATAATGATAACTAGAGTTAGAAAGTCATCATTTTTAAACTACTAACCTAATAATACCACTAGTTCTCAAGCTCTTAGATGAAACTGAAAGGGAATCAATGCTCCCGAATTCATTCCTGGAAGCAAACATTATCGTGACAGCAAAACCAGAGAAATACCCTATTAGCAAAGAGAAATACAGGTCCCCCCCCCATGAATATAGATGCAATAATAATAAAATACTAGCAAACAGAATGTAGCAAATCACCAAGATTATACACCATGACCGTGAGATTCACCCCACAGATTCAGGGATGGTTCAACATATGTAAATCAATAAATGTAATACACCATATTAACATAGCCAAGGACAAAAACTGTGTGATCATCTCAACAGATACAGAGAAACTTTTGACCAACTCCAGCACCCATTCATGATAAAAACCCCACAGAAAATTGGAATAGATGGTCTTTTTCTCAATCTGATAAAAGCTACTTATGACAAATCCACAGCCAACATCATACCAAATGAAAAAAAACAAAGCTGTTCACTGTCTCCAATCTTGTTCAACACAGCCCTGGAAAATTAGCCAGAGCAATTACATAAGAAATAAAGAAATAATGATAGGAAGTCAAATTATCATTATGTGTAGGTTTTGTCTGCACAGTAAAACAAATACCTGTAAAAACTTTTTAGAAATAAGAAGGACATGGTGGTGCATATCTGTAATCCCAGCACTCAGGAGGCTGACACAAGATTATCAAGAGTCCCATGACCAGCCTGGTCTCTACATAAGTGAGACCCTGTCAAAAACCCACAAATTGATTATTAAACAGTATTTATGTAAAATTTATTTGATTAATTAATGTAGCACCCATAAAAGGGAGGACTTGTTGAAAAGTAAAGGTCCTATTGTTCCCTGGGGACCATATGGCAAACTTTTTGACAGATGTACATAAGTCATTAATAATGGTGAGAATACAGATGAAATTCAATAAATGTAAATTGAAGTACATTTTGAAAATTGGAGTGAAAGCTGGTTATCTGTGAAGCTTTTCCTTTTAACTATAATCTACGGAGGGACTCAGCTGATTTGATGTTTAGAGCTTTTGTTGAATTATAAGATCATTTTTACTTTTGGCACAAAGCAAAAATATATGTTTTAGAGCTAAGTCCCTAAAAATCCATTTCTTCAATATATACCTTACATACCTTATTTTTTTCTGAGTTTTCTGCCACTGTCTTCAGATGAGCTGAGAGAAACTTGAGTGTTTCATAATGATGTTCGGGCAAATCATGAATCTGAAACACATTATCCTCATGGTGAGTTTACGTGTTGCATTATTATTGTTTTTTGTTTTTTGGTTTTTTTTTTTGGCAGAACCGGTATTGAACCCAGGCCCTTGAGCTTGCCAGGGAAGCGCTTATTCCACTGAGCCATCTCCCCAGCCCCACGTGCTGCATTTTAGCTGTACCTCTAGCAATAAAAAACAATACCTACTAGTCTCTTTAATGTTTTCAGTCGATCAAGAGGATCCTCTTTACGATTGGCTTCAATAAAATCAGCATACTTATCTGACAACAATAAGAACAATAAAACAGATGTATCTTAAATTGCTTGCATGACTTATCATCTAGTTATTCTTTGGGATTTAATTGAAAAATAATACATGGAAGATCTCAAATAGCTTTCCGAATGTAAATTTCTAAAATATGTTGTTTTAAAATCCTCCAAGTCTTATCAACAAATAGAAAACTCACAAAAATGTGAGTTCCTTGAGGGTACCACCCTGTATTTATGTATATTGTCCATTGTCCTCTACCCTCAACAATACCTACTACGGCAATTCAATTACTTGGCTTGATTGAAAATATGTTTTTCTTTCTTTTTTTTTGTGGAACCGGGATTGAACTTGCACTTGCCAGGAAAGCGCTTATTCTACCAAGGCATCTCCCTGGCCTGAAAAGATGTTTTTCTAACAATTACATTTTATTATGTCTGAAGACTTTCCACTGAAAACAATGTGATGATATAAATGAAATAAATAATACACATTTTATTGACTTGACACTTTTACTTATATTTTATTGATCAACTTTTTAGTATCCTGAGATAATTTTTAAAGTTTTATTTTCATTAGTACCTACATTCAGTACCTGTTTACATCCCTTGTGAGGAGTTGATTCATGCATAGAACACATCTCAGTTCTCCATCCCTTTTCCTTCTCCACCCTCTCCTCATCCATCTCTTGATTCCTGTCCTTTTAAGAAAGATCTACCTCCCTACTTCCTATTAATCTGTTATTTTGCTCCTTTTTTTATAACTAGAGTATCTCATATAAGAGAAACTATGAGATATATAAATTTATCTGATTCACTTCACTTAACATTATGGACTCAAGGTGCAGCCATTCTCTTATAAATGACTCAAGTTTATGCTTTTTTATGGCAGAGTAGTATAGTACTCTACTGCATGTAAATACCCATTTTGCTCTATCCCTTCATTTGTTGTTGGACATACAGGCTGCTTCCAAGATTTAGCTAGTGTGAATTGTGCTACTATAAATAAGGCTATGTACATAATGGCCTTAACTCTTTAGGGAAAGAGTCCTAGAAGAAAAATAATCCTATTTTGTGCTTGTGTGTGTGTGTGTGTGTGTGTGTGTGTGTGTGTGTGTAATCTCCATACTGATTTCCATAGTGGTTGTGTTAGTTTCCAATCCTACCTGATAGTGGCCATTCTTTTTGGAGTGAGATGGTAGTCTGTTGTTTTAATTTGCATTTCTCTAATGATAAGTGATGTTGAACATTTCTTCATGTACTTATTGGTCATCTGTATTTCTGTGAACTGTCTATTCATTTCATTGCCCGAGTTTTTTTTGGTGGGGGGTAGACTTTTTTTTTTTAATTAATTTTACCAAGAAACAAATAGCAATGAGACAGTTTAAAAACCAATCAAGTAGAAGTTTCAATAATTAATACACTGCATATTATCTTTGCAGTAGTTACTCATAGTATAAGATGCAGACATGATATCCTGTTCAAACACCAATAGTACAAATCTTTCTTGTCATTGACTTAAGAGAAAGTAGCTGTATATCCTTTTTTGTTTGTTTGTTTTTTTGTGTGTATTTTAGGGAAGGGTCTACAGGGTGTTCAGGGTCTCAGATTGGACTCGTAGTGATCCGCCTGTTTACAGCCTCCCAAGAGCTGGGATTACAGGCAAGCGTCACCATACCCAGTCTCAACTGCTGTCTCAGCATACCCTGGGGGTGGAGCTGACACAGCAGGCCCAGGGATTGAACTCCAGGCCCCAATCGCTGTATATCTATCCTATTTTGTATATACAGAAACAAAATGGTCCTTCGTTTATATCACCTTTTTCTGTTTACTTTTGTCAGAGATGGATATTCCATTGCCATTTAAATATTGTAGATGAGTGAATTCAGCACAATAATCCAATATAGTGCAATAGTCCATAATAGTAGTGGGTTTTCCATAAGACTGACAATGTCAGAAGTTGTTGACTTGAGCCTTTTACAGCTCAGCATATTGATACATGGCTTTTTATACCTTGTTTTTGTACTCTTCTGCTGGATGGTTAAGACCAAGAAAAAGCAAGACCTATATAACAAGAAATGTAACTTCTGTAACTGACAAGGTCAGTCAAATCCCCTTAGGATTTACCCTAAAACCTGGTACCACAGTCTGTAGATCCTTTGTCAGTGTCAGCCATGCGGATGAGTTATGGCCATTCCTTGACCAATTTGCTCTCTGTGAAAGCCTGAGAGAATGTTTCTCTTCTCAGGCACACTCTACATTATCGATCATTTTCCTCTGTGGCCCCATACTCTCCTTGATCAGACAATTTAGGACATCACTGAGTTACAGGATGTCACAGTGTGGGTTCTCTTATGTCCTGAGTCCTCACTGACCTTGTTTGTTTGTTTGTTTGTTTTTCAGTATTGGGGATTGAACTCAGGACCTTGCCCTTGCCAGGCAAGTGCTTATTCTACGGAACTATCTCCCTGTTCCTTTTGCCCAAGTTTTAATTGGATCTTGTATTTTTGAAGTCTTTATATATTTTAGATATTAGTCTTTTTCCATTGAAATGTAGCATACGAAAAATCCAAATCACAAAATTATGCATTTCACATATAAATTAAATTAGAACCTCTAGTTTTGAGGAAAAAATGTTCTTTGCCTGGTTCAATATAGTTATTAATATTCTATGGTTTCCTGACATTGTAATATTAACCATTTCTCCTGGCTTCTTTCTTGGGAGTTAACTTACCATTTGTAAAGAGAGGCTCAGGGAGCTTTCTGAAGAAGGATTTTAGTAAACTGCTTATCACATTCAAATCTCGCCATTTCTAGGTATGCAAAATAGAAATACAACATTTGTGTGGTCAATAATAACAAAGGATAAAAAATCTGTATCAGACATTAAAATAAGCTTACATCATCTTGTATATCAATATCAGCCATTCCCTTGTTGAGTTCTTCTTGCATACTTGAAATTGCTGCATTATTTCCAGGAACTCTATAAATACCTGTATATTCAAGACCTCGTTCTTCAACTAATTTGCAACATATGTCAACTATTAATGGAATATACTGTAAAACAAGATATAAACATTTTATTTAACACAGCACAGTTTTATATTCAATTAGTAGTTGTTTATGTCATGTTTTAAAAGGGCCTTTTTCATCCAAAGAGGAACATGTATAGAGAAAATAAAGGATATATCCAGTTGAGAATTGGGAATAGATAAAACTAGCAAGAGCTATTTGAGGAAGTGGGAAGAGAAGGCAAAGGCTAAGGCAGAGTAAGACAGGTCCTTGGGGAAATATGAGTAAACAGGAGCAAGTAACAAAGGTGGAATAAATTAGTCAAAAGAATGGGGTATCAATCAACTCATGAAATGAATGCTGGCATGGCTGTAGTTAACAAATACACATGCACACTTATTATACAGTGTACATGCATGTATGTGCATGTGTACATGCACACGTGTGTAGTACTGGGGTAAAACCCAGGGCCTCCCATGTGCTATACAAGTGTACTCTACCACCAGCCCTATTTACTGTATTTTCTCAAGTCTTTCTTGTTCTTTTCATAAGTTGCCATCAAGCACACATTATTTGAAATTGAATATTTACTGACCTTTTCAGATATATCTCTAAAGATGAATCATTATCCATTTTAGGTCATTAGAAAAAAACAGATTAAGATCACACACACAGAGCCCAGAAGTACTTAAGGAAACTACGGTCTGCTACAGAGAGAAAAATTCAACAGATTTGAAATGCTGTATACTGAGGTCTTGTTACAGTTACAGCTGAATTAATGACTGGGGAAACCCAGGTGGCTGGTATCTCCTACCCGATTAGTATGAGCTGGTGGGCAGTCATCCAGTCTGACACCGAATGTCCCTGTAGCAGCAGGCTTTTTTTCAAATGTCTTTCTCATGATACTTGGAATGCCTTTTCTCCATGTGCCTTTGTCTTTAGGGGGACTGGTATCATCTTTTGATTGATATTAAAAACAAAATAACACAAAATGAAGTATTCAAATCATGAATCTAAAAATCTTTACCAACATTTGCAAAAATTGAAACCCTATAAAACATCCCACTTTTATGAAAATATTTTCCTCCTAGTATGCCACTCATTTTAACCTCTCACACAACTTTTATATGTACTGTGATTCTTTAAAATCAGCAGGAAAGTAAAATTAGTTATGTCTTCAAGAGATTTTAGCAAAGAGAAAAATACTGTTTTTTCTAAAAAATGACAGTACATATGTCTCTGAGTCATTCAGTGTTACACTCTTTTCCTTTTGTCTTGATTACAGGAGCTGTGGTGTTGGGCCTCACCTCAAATCCCATTTCTTTCTGGCAAATCTGCCCAGTAAGCTAACATTAGTACCTTTACTGAGAAGCCTCCTTTCTGACTCTTCCTTTGGGGAGTGTGGGCTTTGAGTCTTTGTCTCTGATTTACCACCAAGCAGAGTTTGCCTGATGCTGAGACTCTGGCGAGGTGTTTTTGGCAACTGTTCTGCCTTGTTGCTGAAAGAAATGAACATTTATTAACTCTTCTGTCTCACATGCGAATTAACTATGGGCATGATGGGACTCTCACCTCATCAAATTGTTATATTCTTTTATTCTTCGGCTAATGAGATCTCTGTTAGTAACTCCAGTGTCCTTCAGAAAAAACAGAAGGTAATATTAGAAAGTTAAATACAAGGAGATGATGCCTACTTATTTTTTTCTTTTGAAGCTTTCCATTGTACTAATGTGCTTGTTAACATAAGCTTATTTTCTAGAGCTATTTCAAAGCCTCTATTTATCATGCAACAAATGTTCTAAGAGCACCCTTTCATTGTGATGAGTTTTATGATTAGTCTCCATTTGTGCATATGTAGAATAGTACCAGAAAGAACAAGTGTTCAATATTTAATGAGTTGTCATTTTTCATAACTTGGGAGCAGAGAGCCTATTTTTTTCTTTAATAGTGGGAAGAATGGTCAGCATGAAAAATAATATCTTTGGACAAAAGATAAACTACTGCTAGAATTTGTTAATGATTAATTTGTAGGAGCAATGAGAATGAGAAGTTATAAGTGGCATTTAGATTATCAAGGGAAAAGCTCAAAGTTTGTTTTTTCCTTTAAATCTCAGCAAGATTATGTTTATAATATACTGCATGGTAAATCCAGAGCTAAACATGAAGGTATCTTTTTTGGTACTGATTTCATTTAAATACTGATACATGTGTTCAAATCGTTTAAAAACTTTTCTCATTTTCAATATAATAAAAGACACAGTTAACAAAGAAAGCAAGTTCTGGAGTAAAAAAGTCTTGAATTTAAACTTATTATCCTTGTAGGGTAAGGACTGTGGCTCAGTGGTACTGTGCTTGCCTGGCACACACAAGGCCCTGGGTACAGCTTGTTACGGGAAATTAACTTTTCGAGTAGGGAGATCACATGACCAAGATCTAGAATAAGAGTGTGGGTTTAAATCTTGGCCTTGACATTTATTCTAGAGGACCTTGGGGAAATTACTTAATTACTTTGAAACAGTGTCCTTGTTTATAAAATGGTGATAATAACAGAAATATTCACATGGTTACTGAGATTAATGCATAACTTTAAAAAGAGAATCTGCCACATGGTAAGTGCTCAGAGAACTACTATATGCCATGCACTACATATTTTTCACTATTAATGTATCTCATTCAATACTCAAAATAGCCTTACATTTCACAGATTACTATTTGAGTAAGTTTTTGTTTTTTGAGATAAGGCCTCATTATGCAGGTTGGCCTCTAACTTGAGAGTTGCCCACCTTATCCTTCTGAGGGCTGAGATAACAGGTGTGCCTTACCAGCTTCTGGTTCCATTTAAAGGAATTTTTAACAGGGACACTGTCTGCCTGACAGAATGACTGAGATATAGCTGGTACTTATTAAACAGGAACTCCTCTGAGTTTTAAAACTGAAATCTCAATTTGCAGTCTTACTTTGTATAATGTATAAAAATCAGGTCTGATGCTCTATGTGGGAAATAGTTGTAGAATGAAGGTTATATTGGTAAGAATTTGGGGTTAATTCTTAACCCCAAACAAAGCAGGGTGCAAACTACCGGAGGGAAATAAAAAGCAGGGTTTTTTTTTTTCATGGTATATACATTTTCGTATTTGGAGTAACGAAATGATTAGCTTAGAGAAAATTATTTGTATGGCTTTACAGTTAATGTAGATGTCCCAGAGTATAGTAAGCAGGAAAAAAGAACTTCGTGACTTCTTTGGTTATAAGAGGCACAAAAAGATTGTGTAAGGAAAACAGCATTAACAATATATAGAGTAAGTACTCTAAAAGTTTGATTTCATCATTGATAGATTATCTCAAAAAAGTTTATAGTTATACATGCTTTATAAACTATCTTTACTGTTGAAATTCCTGTCATAAAAATATTTTCTTGATGGCTGTAAGAAGGAAATTTCTCAAGTCTTTAAATAGGATTTTTTTTTTTTTTTTGGTTGAACCAGGGATTGAACTCAGGCCCTTGAGCTTGCCAGGGAAGCACTTACTCCACTGAGCCGTCTTCCCAGCCCCTGAATAGGATTTTTAATGATGCATATTTTCTTAGAAAGTAATCATTACACAATAGGTTACTTTTGCCTGTATAATTTCATTAATAAAAAAACATCAGTATCTCTTTGCCTTTATATAGTAACTTGTTTTGTAATATATTTTAAGCCCACAACAATCTTGTTTTTTGAGATCACAAAACAGACTTGTCAGGCATAGCATAGGTGGGTGTGGTGATTCATGGTTGTAATCCCAGCACTCAGGAGGCTGAGGCAAGAGAATTACTGCAAATTCAAGGCTGGCCTGGGATACATAGTGAGTTCAAAGACAGCCTGAACTAAAGTGAGAAGGAAAGAAGAAAAGAAAATTTGGTCATAAAGACACAGCTGAACTTTTCTATCTGTAAGTCCTGCATCTGTGGATTCAACCAACTTGGGACTAAAATATTTACAAAAAACTTCCATGTACACTAAGCAGGTATAAACCTTTTTTTTCTGACACCCTTTCCTAAACAATACAGTGTAACAATTATTTAATTATTTAATTAATTATTTTGCAGAACCAGGGATTGAACTCAGGCCCTGTTATTCTACTGAGCCATTTCCCCAACCCCCTGTATTGGGTATTATAATATAGAGATGATTTCAAGCACATGAAATGTGGTTGAGGTTATGTACACATGAGGATGTGACTAGGTTATGTACAAATACAATGCCATTTCATTCAAGAAACTTGAGCCCCACAGATGTTGCTACCTGTGAAGGATCCTAGATCAATCCTCAAAAAGTACCAGGCACAAGCAGCAACGAACAGAACTAGAAGCCTGGTTTTCCTGTCTGACTCCCTCCTTCTGAGAAGGAAGCAGAATACATACTGCCTATTTTGCCAGTCAGTGTTGGTGATTTTCAGTAAAAGTGATCAACAGCAAGTATGGTTGAATTTTACCAATTAGTTCAGCATTGAGGAAAACCCTGTGGCAGTGCCAGCTTCCACCCATACCTCTTCATTTAGGTTGCTACTTTCTTGGATGGTCTTGATCCAGGCTAACATGTCGTCTCTATCCTCAGCCTGAAACAGGCACTCACAGTCAGATGTGGTGAGTCGAAACACGTTTTTCCTCTTGGTCTCACTGTAAGAGATGTCTATAAGGCAGGCATTGACACTGATGGGCTGCTCTTCCTCAGATGGAGTTGACTGCTCTCTTTTATCCTTGTATAAGTAGAGTGAGTGGCCTCGAAGGACAACATACATCTGTTTCCAGGGCCGAATACTTCCACCAACTCGCTAGACAACAGGAATTGGTTCACAGTAAGTAATATGTAGCTAAATCTTTGTGAGAGAAACAGCACACTCAGCAGCAACCTTAGAGTGTGTGTATGTTTGTACACCTAGTGCAGCAGGCATCTGATTTATCTTGAGATATTTTTCCAGAAGAGGAAGGTAGAAACCAGAAAGTTAGGCAAAGTATCTATATCAAAATCAATGATAGCAAAAACCCAAATTTAATTCAACTGGGAAGATAAAATTAACAAAAATAAAATACATGTTATTATACTAAAAAGTTTAAAAGCATAGGAAAAAAAAAATTCAAGTTTTGCTGAATCTCGCTAAGACTCAGGCTGTGTGTGGTGGTTCACACTTGTAACCCCAACACTAAGGAGGCTGAGGCAGAAGGATCACTGTGAGAGAACAGCCTGGGCTGCAAAGTGAGCTCAAGACCAGCCTGAACCTCATAGTGAGACTCTGTCTTAAAAAGACAAGAAAAAAAAAAAAAAAAAAAAAAAAGCCTAGGACTTAAGACAAGTCTGACAGCACAAAAATGAGGAACATTGAATGAAGTACACAAGTGCAAATAGTGACTTAACCAACTTTATATGGTAAAACAACAATATCTGTACCCAAGACAGGTCTTCTTAAAATTTTAAAATTACCTATGGCAGTATTAAAATGTTCTTTTTTTTTTTTTTTCATGGAACCAGGAATTGAACTCAGGCCCTTGTGCTTGCCAAGGATGCGCTTATTCCACTGAACCATCTCCCCAGCCCTAAAATGTTCTTGTAATGTTTAAATATTACAGACAAATTTTATGCTAAAAAACTTACTGTATTGGAAGGTTCTACATTTAATAAAATATATACTAATATTTTTGTATCTTTATAATAACACAGTATATATAAATAAAATTATAAAGGCAATTTAAAAGAACTGAGATACTATTTTAAAATTATTGATATGGAGAACTATCATTCATAATGGCCTAATTCTGATAACCTACAGCTAAGCAAAGACCCAAGGAAGGCACCAGAGTACCCCCCCCCTTTGAGACTGGGTCTAGCTATGCAGTTTGGGCTGGCCTTGTGTTCACTTTTGTAACCCACAGGCAGATCTTGAACTCATAGTGATCCTCCTATCTCAACTTCCCAAGTGCTGGGATTACAGGCATGCGGCACCATGACTGGTTCCAGGACTGGCACAGCAAGCCAGTCCTGGGATGGAACTCAGGACCTTGTGCAGGCCAGGTAGGTGCTTATGCCTTTGAGCTATCTCTCCAATCACAGAGTAGCTTTTTATTTATTTATTATTTATTTATTTATTTTATATTTTAGGGAAGGGTCTACAGGGTGTTCTGGGTCTCACTACTATATCGGACTTATGATTCTCCTGTTTACAGCCTCCAAAGTACTAGGGTTACAGGCATGCACCACCATGCCCAGTCTCAATTGCCATCTCAGGGCACCCTAGGGGCAGGGCCAGCACAGTAGGCCCAAGGCTCAAACCCCAGCCAGGAGCTTTAATCCGCTAAACTATTTGGCTGGCCCCAAAGTGGCTTTTTTAACACTCAATTTTCTTTTCCACATTGCCAGAGAATAATCCATTCCACAAGTATGCATAGGATTAAAAGCTAAATCAGTGAAGTTTTCTTTCTTTTTGCTTTTCTATAGAAGTGATTGTCTTCACTGTTAATCTGGATATCTTCCCACTTTTTGAACACACTGTTCAATTTGTCAGAGCTGTCCTTCTGAAAGTCCACAAGAGCTTGAAAGATGCACTACCTTTCCCTTCTCTGTGACAAGGGGTCGGAACTGGAGCCACCCTTCCTTGGCAGCATCACTGAAAACCTCAGAGGAAGAACCTTTTCTGGACCCGGAGTCCTCCGAAGACTTTTGGCTGTCTGTGATCTATAAAGAAGGCCAAGAAAAGTCAACATCTGTAATAGTTACGAGAGAAATTAGCAATTTCTAAAAATAGTACAGTATGTTCTTTTGTCGCTCATGAGTACACATTTTAGTAGGAAATAACCTCAAAAGATAGAGAAATAAATGGTGAACCTGTGATTTGGAGAATGTATAAAAAATGGTAAGTTGCAATAATGAATGAGCGAGTGGCAACTATAAATTGATGGTGGTGAGGAAAAGCTTCTTTGTAAAATAAAGCCTGGTGACATCTCTGAAAAGGGGCCAGCTCTGAAAGGCACTGTACATCTCAGATGTCCAGAGCAATGAGCATGTCAGGGAGAATGTACATTTAATGGATACACATCTATCATTAGCACTGTAAATATCCAGTGTTCATTGTGGGAGAAATGGCATACTATAGATGGCTTAGGATATGATAGGGAGAGTAAAGGAAGCCTTTAAGTGATGAATGAGGGAGTAATATCCAATTATAGTTAAAGACTGCTAACAGCTTCATGGAGAATGGATGTGAATGCACAAGTATGAAACTCTTAATAGTGGAGCAATCCAGGAGAAAGGCAGGAGGCAAGGACTAAAAGCATTGTAACACAAAACAGAGGGACTGCTAATATTCAGGGTATGCTGGAGTACATAGGATGTGGAATGGGGAGAATGAAACAGAAGAAACAGGTTAACATTGAGCAGTGGGTGAATGGACTGAAGCAGTAAGACAGAGCTCTAAGGCATAAGCTAGTTTGGGATAACTGAGGTTTGCTGGCCATGTAAACCTTGAACTGTGTCAAATCAGCAGGTGCACCTATCAGCTACAATCTGTGGAAGAGCTCAAGATTAGCGAAACAAACCAAGACAAACTTCCGTTAAGATCACTGACAAAACCAGGATTGATGAAGAAGGGCTGGAACAAATTCGAGGCACGCCAACACTGTGCATGAGGCAGAGGCAAAGGGCCACCAAAGGAGGCTGTGAAGGAGCTTCAGAGGGAGAAGGCAGATAAATATGGAAATACAGAAGGCAGCATGTGGAAATATTTCAGGAAGGGATCGGAAATTTTACTGGACAGGTCAAATAAGGTCACATAAGCTAAAAGTGAAAGTAACTGTTAGCTTTGGACCATGGTGTTTATAGAGTGCTGTTCTGACGTGTGTGGAGTGAAGACAGTGGAGACTAAACATTGTTTCTCTGAGTTTTACCATAAAAAGAGAAAATATGAGTAGATAGCCAATAAGCCCATGGAAAGACTGGCCTTTGTAGAAGAAAAAGGGGTTTGAGGGAAAGAGCAGTGGTTGAAGCAAAGACCCCAGCGTGGGCAGTTTTCAGCAGGGTACTGGAGAAAGCATCAACATAAGAATAACAAAGTCATGAAATGTAGCTGACAGGTATTTTTGGAGATTGTAAATAAGAAAACTCCTAGTCATTCCTGTTTTTCCAATAAAGAATAAGGGAAGGATAACCGAAAGAGGGCAGGCCTAGGCTTCAAAGATGAGTGTGGAGGGAAGGTTTGAAATAATTTTACGGATTAAAAAATGTACAGTGAGCCTGGTGTGGGCATGGTGATGCATGCTTATAATCCTAGCTCTCAGGAGGCTGAGGCAGGAGGATCACCTCGAGTTCAAGGCCAGCATGGGCAACATAATGAGTTCAAAGACAGCCTGAAGACCCTATCTCAGGAAGAAAATATTAGTACAGCAAAACAGAATTGATGGGTGGGTAGACTTTTGGCCTTGGACTGATGAAGAAAATTCATCACGGAGTGTGTAAAGTACTACATACTTGACAAATAAGTTTAGAAAGCAGAAACATTTATATAAAAATTTTTCAATGGCAGTTAATACTTACAGAATAAAAGGTTATGATGCTGAAATACTTAGTACAAAATGGATAAAAGAAATACTCTTTCGTGGTGTGCATAAGTAAATTAACATAAGATAAATAGAAACATTGATCATTTGCTTGGTATTTTTTGAAATATTGAATACTAACCTTGATTCCCTTCAGGCTAGGTACATGCTTAAAGGATCTGTGGGGGGGGGAAATATATAAATATTTGTAATAAGCACAATAATACCTTAATGGAATGAAACAATTTTAATATTAAAACTAACCTTTCATTAATGAGCCAGCATTTCATCGTTATTAGGTTAAATGTTCACTTTTAAATATAGGTTGAAAAATAGCTTATTTTATAAATACTTAAAATTTTCTTTCCTGTATTTTAGGGAAGGGTCTACATGGTGTTCTGGGTCTCACTACTAGATTGGACTCATAGTGATTCTCCTGTTGAAAGCCTCCCAAGAGCTGGGATTACCTGAGACAGGGCCCACATGGCAGGCCTGGCCCCTGCACCTGCTTGCAGGTGCTTTAATCAGCTGAGCTATTTAAACTTTCAATGACAGAAATTTCTTAGCTATGTGGCAAATTAAAATTGTTTCTACTTAAAGTGTGAGATTTTACCTTTTGTTAGATCAAAGAAGAAACTACTAAGACTAAATATTAGGCATATATTATAAACCAAAACTGTAAGGCTGTCAAGGAATTTCCATGAGGCTACTTATGATTGATAAGTAATTGCCATCAGCAGCTCCTCCTGCCACTGCTCTGCATGGGCAGAGGTGATGGACGCCTTGGTCCATACACCCAGCAACATGAGGGGTCCCGACCCAACAGTCTACTGACCAATCACATTCTGAACAGCCTCAGAAGACATTTTCTTTATTTTATTTACTTATTTTTTTTTTTTTTTTTTTTTTTGTGGCAGAACTGGGGATTGAACTTAGACCCTTGCGCTTGCCAGGGAAGCGCTTATTTTATTGAAGTCTCATTGCAGCCCAGCCTCAGGAAGACAAATGACAATGTTGCCACTTGAAATGCCTTTAAACTAAAAATCCACTTAAAGAACTTAGAATTTTAAGAGGTAACTAAAAATGTCAGTGTCTTCTCTCAGAAACAAGCCCATAACAAGGAAGTCAGAACCATATACAAATGTGAAAAATGGGTACAGGAAGAGAAGACACCATTAATTTAATTAAGTACTGAAGTTCACTCTTCAAGAGAGCAAAATCAATCTCTGATTTAGAACAATAGGAAGTAAGGTGGTAGAATGGTCAGAGGAGCCTTATGTCACCACAGAATAGCAGAAGAGAAATCAATTGCTGAAGAATCAGTTGTAAACATAAAAGAAAAAAACATTTGAGAAATAAACATGGCAAGAATTTGTTATAATTTAGAAACAGAAATAGATTTTTTTCAGTATGATTCAAAATCCAAGTCATAAAACTATTTTTAAAATTCAACTAAATGCTTAGAAAAAATTTAACATTCTTGCATTGTCAAAAAAAGAACAAAGTAGAAAACACTGAATTAGAAAAAATACCTGCAACTCTTTATCACAAAAAAGTGATAGCTTCCTTCATATAAAGAGTATTCAGAAGTCAACAGAAAACCAATTGGATAGAGACAAAAGATAAAAAGAAAGACTTCACAAAAAAGACTCTAAATATCTACTGCGTGTGGTGGTGCACACCTGTAATGCTAGTACTTGGAGGCAAAGGAAGGGGAATCAGTGGGAGATTCAAAACAACCTGAACTATAACAGTGAGACTTGGTCTCAAAAACCAAAATCAAAAAGAG
Source organism: Ctenomys sociabilis (assembly GCA_004027165.1). NCBI lineage: Eukaryota > Metazoa > Chordata > Mammalia > Rodentia > Ctenomyidae > Ctenomys > Ctenomys sociabilis. Next base: position 107,822 of record PVKA01001274.1, read on the forward strand.
AGTAATTTGTTGTATAGTAAATGATGTTCCACTGGTTTCAAATTACAACTACAATATGATACAATTAGATTGGGGAAAAAAATCAAAAGTTAAATAACACACAGCATCATTGAGAATAAAACTTCCTTGGAAACAGGATCTCATTTTGTTGTTCAGGCTGGCCCTGAACTCACTCTGTAGCTAAGACTGGCCTTAGACTTGCAGAGATCCTCCTGCTCATCCTATTGAATTCTAGGGTCCCACCACGCTCATCCTTGAAAACTCCCTTAATACATTGTTGGTGGCAATGTAAATTGCTTTATGGAGAGCAATTGACAAGAAATATTAAATTATTATACACCTTGATGTAATAACCCTGTTTTCAATTATATTCACAAATGTGTTAAATGAACTATATACAAATATATGGCAGTAAAGTACTGTTTGTGGTCATATAGGATTCAAGCAAACTAAATGCCTACTAAGAAGATATAGAATATTGGTTAAATATATTACAGTACAACAATTCTGTGCAAACCACCATGTAAAAATGTGGCAAGAGTATATGAACTTAAGGACTTCCTCATCACTGTGTGCACCAACTATCCTTTGCTCATAAAAATAATTAAGACATAAATACACAGATTGTATAAGTGATCTTATACGTGGATCAGGTCTAGAATTAGATATACAAAAAGAGTAACAGTTACGTTTGAATAGTGCTGAATGTCTAGGATAGCAGATGTATTTAATACCTACATATCTGTATCATGTTGTGTATTACTGATTTTAAAAATTCAGTTGGATGTTACAGTAACAATTTGTTTTTATCTACTAATATAAAGTTACAAATATAAGGCAGCCTCTGAAATTCAGTAGTTATGCGCCAAAATGATGCTCAACATCCACTCACATAAAATATTTAAAACTTACAATTTTGCATCTTCTCTGTAATCATCCAGACCTTCATCATATGATTTTGATCTTTCTGTCTTTGAGCTAGGCTGGGCATCCAGGCTAGGAGGTCCCACAGATTCTGTAATAGAAGCCCAACATCCATCTGTTCGTAAGTAGTTTCCAGACTTTTAATGATGAGAAGAGCAGTTCATGAGACAGGATTCATATAACCACTCTTGGAAAATACCTTGGTCATGAGACAGCTGACGTCGAATTACAGGAGCTGAGGTGGTCAGGCTGGGTGGAACTGTTGCTAAAGAGGGGACTTGTGAAGCAGAGGCAGAGATGACAGCAGAGGCAGGGATGTGCGCAATATCATGGTCAATGCTAGGGCTAGTTGGTTCATCTATAAACAAAAAGGAAAGCACATATTAGAATATTAAATGACTTATTGCTAATACAACCAACCGTTAATAATCAGTACTAAAAGGTTGAGATAACATCTTCATTATTAACCATGAAAGTGCCAATAAATGACATATTTGGTTACTAAAACTATTTACATAGGTATTACTCTAGTAATTACAAATATTTCTAGGACAATATAAACAAATGAGCTGCTGCTTCTATCAGCTAATAACCACCAAGGTTCCAAACTTTACAATTATTTGGAAGATAAAACCATCCCAAAAATTACTTTTTAAATTTTGAATGTATCACAGATTATCAATTCAGTAAGCTAAGCAAAGTGATGTGGCTAACTTAAGGCTTACTACCTTTTGAAGTATCAGCTTCTCAAACCTTCCCTTCTCCTTCAATTCCCATACAAAAGTTACTGTCAATTTTCTACAAAGATAACAATGCTCATTCAAAGGGCCAGCAAGATAGCTAAGTGGACTAAGTACCTGCATAGGCAAGCACAGGAACCCCAGTACCCCAGGCCACACCTGCCCTTTCTCCGGGGTCAAGCTGAGCCAGCCACCAAGTCTGGGTATGATGGCACATGTCTGTAATCTCAGCTCTGGGGAGGCTTAAAACAGGAGGATCACTACAAGTCTGAGCTGTGTAATGATACCCTGTACAAAATACATTAAATAAAACAAAAAACAATGTTCATTCTGCAGCTGCCAGAAGAAGTTATGCACTATCAAGACCACCGGCAGTCTACTGGGCATATAAATCATAAAAACGTCCCCTCTTTCCCAGGTGGATGTTGGTTTTGACCATCTCCATTTGAGGAGGGTCAAAATATGTAAAATAGTATTTTTAGGTGCTATAAGTTCTTTTCCATTTAATTTAATTTCTTTTCTATTTAATCTTTTATTGTCTCATTAAAATATCACAGATCGGCTTTACAATCCAGAAGCTTGTTTTTGTGGCTAGATTAACTCTCAGATCTTACTCAGCTGGCCTTTTCAGAAACACAGATACCATAAAAAATTTTCTGATATCCTTGTTTTTGACTGTTGTGGCTTGCTGAATCAAAGCAGCTTACTTTGAAACAAGCTCAATGTTACTTCCTTCAAGGATTAGCTCATGTTTCTGGGCTTGAGATCCAGAGCAAGCAACACCTGCCCTCGTATGAACTTGGTGAATGTATTTTTCATCCAAGAAAATTGTCCGGATTTCGACAAGCGACCCATTCTCATGAGTACCGACACTGATGGGGAAGTGAGCACACACAGCCCTCATCCTGTAACAGAAGCCCAGCGTGGCCCCCTTGATCATGTTCTGTACGTGGCTACTGATCGTGTGGACAGTCGCCAACTCCTTTCTGTTTCCCTACCATTTGTCAACCCAGAGCGTCTTTTTCTTCCCCAGGAGACTGAGTTCTACATTGATATGATTGAAGTCCCTCCACAGGGTTCCTCTCAGGCCCTTCACAATAAATGTGCATCCTTTCAGAGCGATGTGGAAATGTTGACAGTCTGATTGCTAAAAATGGTCTTCATTCTTGTGGGAGATGCAGCAAAGAGCAGGTGCTATAATTTCTAAGCTTCTCCAAAAGCCTATCACTATTTGTCTTAAATTCATATCCACAAATATCAGCTAACACATTAACAGTGCTTACTAAGTTTTAGTGGAGTGTAAATAATACTTTACTTCTTGTGATACTTATGAATTCCTAGGAAACAGATACTATTTTACAGATGAAGATGTTGGAATAGATTAAGCAATTTGTGTAGGGCTGCAAAGCTTTAGAGCTGGAATGTGAATCCAGTCTGACACCTGGAGCCTGTTCTGTAACTGTCTTTCTACTAATAAATTTGTACAAAATTCTTACTCTTATAAAAATATCCATTTAAATTCTAATATTTCAGGCTCAGAGAATGTAACAGGATGCCAGAACTATAATCCTTAAAATTAAATGCTTCATAATGAAATCGTTTAAAATATAATATAAAAGGTCTTGATTCCTTAAATCCAAATGTCAAGCTGCTTTATCTGTATTGTCTTAATGATTGGTATTTCAATAAAGACTCATGTTTAAAAAATTATAAAATCTCAATTTTACGGCTAAAATGAGTACATTCTCAAGTGTATTTATTTTTTTAAAAATTTCATTTAAAGTGGCTTCTTAAATTTTAGCCCAAAAAAAGAGGTATTTAATTTGGTAAAAAATAAGTATTTAATTTTACTAAAACTAACAGTATTTAAAATTATTATTAGGACTTAAATTACCAGAAATTCAGCACTATCTTTAAAGTGGTTTCATGGCATCCACTAGTTTACCATTCAATGATTCATAAATATTGATGGGAATGTGAAATACCATGCTCTTTAGAGATTATCTGGCTTTAACAGTATTAATACTACAAATAGTCTGAAGAAATTTTTGAACCAAAAAACATTCACTATATGATATCCACTGGGCAAATTGATAGAGAAAAAGTAATAATTTAAAATTTTGATGATAATTGTATAAAATAATGCTTCTAAAATACTAGCAACTACCCCTGAGGATATGCAGTTATTACTATGCTAACAGAGTGTAAGATGTGGAATTAATCAAGAGTGATTTTATCCCTTGGGAAAGTAATTTTAAAAAATTATGTATTTAAAGTAAATTATCATGGAGTGAAATTTACAGTGTGTACAGATTAAGGACTAACTGTCAGCAGTGTGGGGGTGGGGAGCGTATGCTTGTGGCTGCACCCAGAACCTTTCAACCAGAACCTTTGCTCTGACTTACATCACCACTTGTCATCCGCTTACACTTTGAGACAGGGTCTCTCTAGGTTAGATCACTAAACTGTACAGGCTGGACTTGAACTTGCTATTCTTTTGCCTTGTATCCTAGAATACTGGGATTATAGCCACGTACCACAGAACCCAGCATGAAACGTAATTTTTTTCTTTTTTTAAGTAAGTCTGGTTTTCTAGATAGCATTCATTAAACTTCCTTTATCTTACTGCATTTTGAAAATAATCTTAAAAATTTATATATAGTTGCACATATTTATGGGATAGGATGTGAGATGTCAGTGCTACACTTATACTGTAATGATAAAATAAAGATGACTAGTCTATCATCTCACACATTTATCTTTACTTTTACTGAGTGCCTACAAAACAAAATTTTAGTCACAAAATCTCAGACTCCCAGAATGTAGTCTATGTAGGTATAACTTTGTAACCACCCAACCTTCTCAAAATGCCCCAGTTTCTGGTTAACCATTCTTTTGCTCTCTTCTGCAAAGTTTACTTCTTTACATTTCATATATGAGTAGTATTTATCATTCTGTTAGGATGCCCAGGGCCAAAAAGACAACAAATGCTTACAAGACTACCAACAATCAGGGGAAATCTTATACACTATTGGTGGAAATATAAATTAGTACAGCCATTGTGGAAAATAGCATAAGGGTTCCTCAAAGAGCTAATTACTATATAACCCAGAAATCCCACTACTGGACACAAATCCAAAGGAAATGCAATTTCCATGTCAGAAGGATACCTGTACTTCCATGTATATTGTAGTACTATTCATAAAGACCAAGTTTTTTTTTTTTTTTCAGAACCACAGGATTGAACTCAGACCCCTGCACTTTCCATGGAAGCATTTATTCTACTGAGCCATCTCCCCAGCCCCAAGGCCACTGATAAACAGATAAAGGAAATAATGTATATATATATATATATATATATATATATATATATATATATATATATACACACACATGCACACACACAAAAAAATACTATTCAGTCACAAAAAGCATAAAATCTCATCATTTTTGATGACATAGATGGATCTGGATGACATTGAGTTTAGGAAATAAACCAGACAGAAAAGGACAAATACACAGTTTCTGAAGCATGCTCGATTTAAATAATCTTGGTTTTAGTAGAATGCTCCTGTAATCCCACAACTCTGGGAGCCTGAAACAGGAGGACTCCAAGTTCAGGCTCAGTCTGGGAAACTTGGTGAAATCTTATCTCAAAATGAGAACATGTAGAAGGGCTAAGGATGTAGCTCAGTGCAAAGGTGCTGGGCTCAAACCTCAATATCACAAACAGTAACTTGGTTTAAGTATGTTGCAAAAAATAGGTGGAAGGGTAGATACTCATCTGCTCAAGGGAGTAGGACTGAATACAAGAGGTGTGGGAGAAGAGACTCATTGGGTTACTCATTTCTGTACTGTTCACAGTCTTTATAACAAATTCATTTCATTAATAGTAAAAAAATAAAAAGCAGGCTAGGGTTGTAACTCAATGGCACAGGACCAGCCTGGCAAGCACAAGATTCTGAGTTCAATTCCTAGTGTAAAACAAAAAAAGAAAAATAAAAAGAATTCAGTTGTATTTTGAAACCACACACAGCTATATTACCTCACGTTTATTAATTATACTGATAAAACTAATATCTTAGCCCCTTTGAAAATATGCATGCAGAGTATCATGCCTTCTGCAAATAATAGTTTAACTTCCTCCTTCCCAATCATGATTTGTTTTTTTCTCTCTCTCGTCTAATGGCTCTAGCTAACAAGGAATAAGCAAATGAGATGAGGAAAAGGAAAAAAAAAAAAAAAAAAAAAAAAAAAAAAAAAAAAAAGAAAAAAAAAAAGGAAAGAAATGGGCAAAAGACTCATGTATATACTTACATATATACAATACTTACATGTATATATGTAAGTATATACACAGTAAAGCTAATATGACTGTACTACTAATTTCTATCAGTTTTTTGAAGGTAACAGTAAATATTTAAAATTCTCAATTTTACCAGTTTTATAATATCTATAATCTGAAGAACTACACTGAAGACAGCAATGAGCAATGTGCAATATAACAATCACTACTGAATACTTTTCATCTTGTTTTTTTTAATGCACATTGTTGCTAATGTCTTACTGAAAGAAGAGTTAATTTTTAATTGTCTGATCAGTCTTGCATGCCTGTGTCTGGTAATCTAAGCAACAAATTTGATGATATAAATGTGCAGTATAAAAACAACTGTTAATTTTCTGTTCCTGTTCTGAAATGCCATACTACATTCATTTTATGTTACTTTGATTTTGTCTCTGTCCTCGTTTCTCTTTAAAATAATAAAAATTTATGTGCTAAAAACTTTTGTGCTTAAATGCTATTTCTTGTGATGAACTCAAGCTTTATATCACTAATGCTAGAGTATGTAAACACAAGAATAATTCAGGTTTATCTAATTTTCAAAGTAATAAGATACTTTAGTTGTTCACAGGAAAAAAAATTCAACTCTCTTATAAATATATTAAAAACCATTATGCTGTCACATTTTCAAGTAAAGTTTTATTTTTATTTCTATTATTTTATACTGTATTTGGTTGTTGTAGGGTCTCACTATGCAGATCAGACTCAAGGTGCTCCTCCTGCTTTCAGCTTCCCCAGAGGTGGGATTACAGGTGGGCACCACTGTGCCCAGACTCTGGCTGGCTCTGCTGAGCTATCTCGCTGGCCCTCAAGTAAATTTTTAAATAAGGAAATAAATACTCTGTCATGTAAAAACAATCAATCGTCTCTACTCTAGGCATATTTCATACTACATTGAGGCATTAATAGATGAAAAATACATATTTATAAATGGGGCTATATTATCAAGCAGCATAATCTATGTTAAACTGAACTATACAACCAAAGAACTTAAGAAATCAGTTGTTAAAAAAAAGAAATGAGGCTTTAACCCTGGTGTGGTGATGCATGACTATTATCCCATTTACTCCAGAGCTGAGGCAAGAGGACCACAAGTTTAAAGCCAGCTTAGGTAACTTAGTGAGATGTGATCAGGAAAAGGGCTGGTTACCTTATCAAAAAAAAAAGAGAGTAAACTCCATGCAATTAGGGATGCAAAGAGTAAAATCTTACCAGATCCTGCAGAAATCAACCATAAATACCCAGGACCTATACTCTTAATAAAAGGGAGAATACAGAATGGACAGACTGCTAAATCCATATGACTTACTAAATCTTAATTAAGAATATAAAAGTTCTATATAAACTCTATTGTCAGTCAATAAAACTGAAGATGTAATTAAAATCCAACCAACAAAGAACAGTCTAGGTTTTAATGTATACACTATTAAATTCTATAAGAAATTTAGAGAATACTTAAGGTCTTCTCAAACTTTTTACTGAAATTCAAAGAGAAGCAATACTCTCAAAATCACTCCTGGAAGCAAGCATTACCCTGATACCAAAACTGGAGAAGGATTCAACCAAAAAAGGGAACTACAGGCCAAACTACCTAATGAATGCAAATGCAAAAATCCTCAATAAGATACTGTCAAACAGAATGCAGCAAACTGTCATAATTATACACACACACACACACACACACACACACACACACACACACACACACACCATGACCAAGCAGGATTCATCCCAGGGATGCAGGGATGGTTCAACATACATAAATTAATAAATGTAATTCATGATATGAACAGAGCCAAAGATAAAAACAGCCATATGACCATCTTAAAAGATGCAAATAAAAAAAAAAGCATTTGAAAAAGTCTAACATCTACTCATCATAAAATCCATACAAAAATGGAAAAAGATGCCTTCATCTCAATCTGATAAACACCTGTATGACAAACCATCATATGTACTATAAAGACAAACAATGAAAGCTTTCACTCTAAAAACGAACAAGCCAAGGATGCAATTGGTATTTTATTCAATATAGTTCTTCAATATAATAGAGCAATTACTCAAGAGAAAGGAATAAAAAAGGAAGTAATTAAATTATCACCATTTGCAGATACATGATACTCTACATAGAAGACCTCCAAAATGCCTACAAAATACTTTTAGATTTAATATTCAAATTCAATATTGTAGCTGGATATAAAGTCAACACTTAAAAATCAATACCTTTCCTGTACACAAATAAACTCACTGAGGGCTGGCAAGATAGCTCAGCGGTCTAGAGCGCCTCTCAGGGACCGCGGTTCGAGCCCCAGCACCACATGCCATGCCAGGCCCTCCCCGCAGGGCCGGCTGAGCTCACCCCCCACCCCTGCGAAAAAAGAATCCGTGATGTGTAGCGAGACACTGTAATAAATAAAGGAATTAAAAAAAAAAAAAAAACTCACTGAGAAACAAGAAATAACATGCTTCACAATATCATCCAAAAAAGTAAATGCCTAGGAATCAATTTAACAACAAAAGTAAAAGACTTCTACATTGAAAAATACAGTACTCCGAAAATGGAGAGCAAAGAGGATATCATAAAAGATACCCTTTGTTCTTGGGTAGGAAGAACCAATATAGTGAAATTATATAGATTTAATGCAATTCTGATCAAAATTCCAACAGCATATCTCACAAAATTAGAGAAAACACTCCTGAAATTCATTTGGAACCAGAAGAGACCTAGAATAGCAAAAGTACCTCTGGGAAACAAAGGCAAAACAGGAGGCCATCACAAGCCCCGACTTAAAACTGCACTACAAAACCATTGTGATAGAAACAGGATGGTACTATGATAAAAACAGACTTCAAGATCAGCAGATCAGACTGGAAGATGCAAAAACAACTCCAGACATACTCTGACAAAGAAGCCAATATCTTCACTGGAGGAAAGACAGCCTCTTTATACATGGAACTGGAAAAAATCTGCTTATGATACACCAAAGCCTAAAACTAGATCCCTGTCTTTCACCATGCACTAAACTAAAATTGAAATGGATCAAAAATCAAAATATTAAAACAGCAATTCTAAATCTGCTGAAAGACAGAATAAGCCAAATAGTTGAAGACACAGGAAGTACAGATGAAGAGTTCATGAACAAAATGCCAATTGCATAAGAATTATGAAAAAAGAATCAACAACTAGGATCTCATCTTACTAAAAACCTTTCTCAGCAAGAGAAACCACCAATAAAGAGAAAAGTCATGTAGGAAAAAAAATTTTTCCATCTGTTCCTCAGACAAAGAACTCAAAAGAACAACCCCTCAAATTTAAAAAGCTAATCCAAAAATGTGCATCTGAAATGAATATATATGTCTTAGATAAAGAAGTAGAAACAGTAAATAAAAAATGAAAAATGTTCAACATCACTGGTCATTTGAGAGATGCAAATTTAAATGATGCTGAGATTCTCCAGAAAGAATGACTGTTATTAAGAAATCAGTAACAAATGCTGGAGGGCCTGTGGGGAAAAAGGAACATTGGTCCACTATTAGAGTGTAGACTGGTGCAATCACTGGAAATTAGTGTGGCGAGTCCTCAAAAAACTAGAACTTAGAGGTTCCACTGAACCCAGCTGCTTCCCTTCTGGGTATCTTTCTGAAAGAATTAAAAGCATCATACCATAGTGAAGTATGCACACCCATATTTACAGTGGCACAGTCTATAATGGCCAAGTCTTGGAAACAGCCCAAATGTCCATCAAACAATGAATGGATAAAGTGTGGTTCTTTTTTGCAACGGAATACTCCACAGCCATAAAGAAATGGATAAGCTTGAGACATTTCTAGGTAGATGGATGCACACTGAGAACATTCTTCGATGAAATAAACTGGACACACATGTATAAACACCATAGTTTCTGTCGTGAGAAATCAAAGTGTAAAAAAGACAAAAATGTATAGTAGATATTGTGACACAGAAAATATTCAAATGGGAAGGGGAATGTGGGAAGGTAAAGAGGGAAAGGAAGGGAAAAGGAAAAAAAAAAGGAGCAAAGAAGGAAAAACCGGTAACAAAGCATTTGTAAATAAGGAAGGGAACAGGAGGGTAAGGGGATTGGAGACAGAATTAAGCTATATCATGTAAAGCTACAAAGTCCCCAGTGATGAATGTGATCATTATGCACATCTAAAATGTACCAATACACTTAATTTTTTTAAAAAGGAGCTGGTGATGTTAAGTCTGCATTAGAGCACTTGCACAGCATGTGTGAATACCTGTATTTAATCCCTAGTACCACACACATAAACATGGGACCTAAGTTCCCTTTTTTCACCAACAGCCCATAGTATATTGTAATAAGGAAGGCGAGGATCATAAAATTTTTTACAAATTAAAGTTCTGTGTCATCATTTCTTAATGTAGAAAATATATAAACATAAATGTTTACATAATTTGTCTTACTTTTGGGAAAGTGTTTTCCAAACACAGATAAATCACTTATTTCCATATATACTATATACTACATAGCTCAATTTGGATTTTTCCAAATGGAAAATATCCAAATTATATTTATATTGACTACTTGTATCTGGGTAAGAAAAATTTTCTATAGTTAGTATTATCAATATTCTGGAAAAAAATCAGAGATTTCAGAAATCAAGTATTAATATATAAATGTACAAATACCAAGCAAACATATATTGAAACTCTTATTATAATTATTTTTCATAGAAGAAATACATAAGCCAAATAAAAATGTGGGGGAAAAAATCTGAAAACCTAGTAATCAAATAAAGGTGAGATGAAACAGTGATATATAACTTTTTCATCTTGTAAACTGACAAATATTTTTATCTTACAATAGTCTATCTGTTCTTTCTTATGTTCTCCAAGATAACAGAAGTACATTATTTAGCTGCCCAAGTTTTAACTGAGGCTCCAGGGGATTCCCTAGAGTGTGCCTCTCCTTCCCACAGATGGGCCTCATCACAGGGTTCCCGGCCTCAAGGTCACAGTGACTGGACAGGAGCTAGAAGTGCAGTCCAGCTAAAGCCCACAACACCATCCCTATCCACTAACAGTCTCTCATCTCTTCCATGAGGAACAAGAATTGTATCAAATCAACAGAGTTTCCATAATCTACCTTGTCTACCATGTGAAGCAAAAGTATCAGAGAGTTAAGGAAAAAAAACTGAGGAAAAGATTCCTAATCTTGATGTTAGGATCTAGCCATATATGGAGCCAGGCATACTGAGAACTGCTTAATTATGAGATAAAATTACTTTTATCATAATCCAATTTAAAATAATATTCTCCTCTGTTGCCATTGTGGCACTCTCCTCAGAGTGCCATTTTCCCTGTGCCACTCTGCCTTGGAGCCAGCCAAGTATAGACTGAAACCTCCAGTAACTGTGAGCTCAATAAACCTTTCAATAAACCTTTTCTTCCTTAAAAAAAAGAAAATTCTATTAGCAAGATGACTAAGAGCAATGTGGAAGGTGGAGTATGTGGAACAAGAGAGGAGTGCTCACTCTTACTCCTTCTACTCAATATAGGACTGACATTCTAACGAGAATATTTGCTTAGAGAAGAGAAACTTGGGCATCCAAATTGGAAAGGAAGAATCAAAACTGTCCTTATATGGAGATATAATCACAAGTGTACAAAACCCTAATTACACACACACACACACACACACACACAATTAAAAACTTAAAAATAAATGAAATGAGCAAAACAGAAAGATACAAAACCCAGGAACATTTTTATACACAAATCAGTAGGTTTCTGGCTATCTGAAAAAAGACAAGAAAAAAAAAAATCATATCTGGAATATCATAACAAATTATCCCCTGCACTGTAGCAATTAATGTAAGGAGGTAAAAGCTATCTATACTAAAACCATAAAATATGGATAAAAACTCAAGACTACATAAATACAAAGGTATTCCATGCTCATGGATTATTAAAACAAACACACTTAAAATATCCATATTACCCAAAGTGATTCACAGATTCAATGCAATCCCTCTGAAAATATCTGTGAGATCTTACCAAAACATCCATACATTTTACAGCCAATGATCTTTGAAAAAGGTGTCAAGAACACACAATGGATGAAAAAGATGGCTTCTTAAATACATGGTATTATGAAAACAATTTCAACAGGAAGAAGAAAAAGGTGCCTTTTCTCTGACCATATATAAAAATGATCTCTAAAGGCACTATAGATTTCAATGTAAGACCCAAAACTATGTACCAAACTACGAGAAGAAAACATTAACTTTGGGCAAGAATTTTTTTTTTTTTTTACAATACTGGCAAGTAATATGAGAATAAACACAGTATCACATTCAACTTAAAGGTTTCTACACAGAAAGAACACAACCTACAGAATGAGGAAAAACTACATCTGACAAGGGGTTAGTACCCAAAATATACTAGAAACTCAGTATCCCTCCTTCCAAAATGCTAATTTAAAATGGGCAAAAGATCTGGTTAAGTATTTCTCAGAAAAAGACATACTAATTGCAAGCAGATGTATGAAAAACTACTCAACATCACTTATCAGGGAAACACAAATAATAATCTCAGTGAGATACCACTTTAAATGGGAGGAGCTATCACCACAAAGACAAAAGACTCCAAGTGCTGGTGAGAATGTGGAACAAAGATAACCTTTACCCACTGTTGGTGGTAAATTAGTAACACTATTGTGCAAAACAGTAGGTTCCTAGGAAACTAAAAAGTAAGGTTCCCCTATAAGCTAGCAATCTCTCTACCAGGCACATAACCAAAGGAAATAAGGTAAATCATGTCACAACTATCCATATGCCCATGTTTACTGCAGCACTATTCTCAGTAGCTAACACAATGAATTAAGTGTCCATCATCAAATGAAGAGAATGTGGTATTCTATACAATATAATGCTATACAATATAATAAAAGATGAAGTCCTGTCATTTGTAACATGGGTGAATTATATTAAGTGAAATAAGGTAAGAAGAAAAAGACAAATATAGTACTGTATGATTTCACTCACAAGCGAATGCCTTATAAAAGAAGAGATTAGGCAGCAGTTATCAGAAACCACAGAGGGGAGGAAAATAACAGGATAAGCAGGGGTTGGTACAAAGTTATAGCTGGAAGGAATAAATAATGGTGTTCCAGAGAGCATGAGAACAACAGTAATACATCACATGATTCAAAATATCTAAAAATATTTTTCAATGAACTTGTTACAAAGAAATGATACATGCATGAGGTGGTTACGCTCATCATCCTGAACTGAATATTATACAATGTAGAGGTGCATCAAAACATCACACTGTTCCCCATAAGTATGTATTATATTATATGGCAATTAAAAATAAAAACTATCCCATCCCTGAGAGGCTGACAGAGGAGAATTACCAAGTGTGAGTCTTGTCAGGACAACTTAGTGAGACCAAAACAGAATATATAATGGGCTATGGGGTGTTCTAATTTCCAGTAACCCAATCAAAGGAAATAATACATCGTGTTTGTAGCATCCTTTAACAAACATGCATCACTCCTGAAAGTCAATGTGGTAGGCTAAAAGAGAGGAAAAGGGTAAGGGAGAAAAGGAAGGAATGAAGGGAAGGATGGAGGGAGGGAAGGAAGGTAGATTTTTCCAAAATAAGCCAAATCACACAGATTACTTCTCACAGATGACAATTACTATAGGAAAATGTATATAACCAGTGTAAATTTTATAATTAATAGTTGAAAAATTCTTAGTACAGTGACAGCATCAAAATTTTTTGTATAGACATAATTATTTGCAAAATAATCAGTTCCTTGAAATAATGTTGCTTATTTCACTCTTGCTAGAAAAAAGTAATCATTTTCTAAGTTTTTTTAAAAATGTATTTAGTTGTTGTGGGAGTCTCACTATGCAGCTCAGACTTGTGATGATTCTCCTGCCTTCAGCCTCCCCAGTGCAGGGATTACAAGAGTATGCTACCATGTCTGGTGGCCAGGGCAACAAAGCATGTGGTACTGAGCATAGAACCGCAGTCCCTAACCTTACTCAAGCTTGCCTAAGCAGGCATTTTAGTCTGCTGAGCTATCTTGCCAGCCCCAGAACAAAGTTATCTTAACCTTCTCTAGAAAGTAATCTTATCTGCTTTATATTTTTCTATACCTGGAGAATAAATGCCACAGATAGATTTGTGGTTATACGTACTTTCAAATGTGACAAGTGCCTTTCCTTTCAAGTTCTCTCATGTCTAGTTTAAGCCAAAGGAGGTGAACAGCAGACAAATTACTGAGTGAGCATAAGAATGAGGCTGTGAACATTGTGTTGTCCAGGCAGGCCTTGGGCTCCCAGGCTCAAAGAGTGGTCCTGCTCAGCCTTGCAAATATTAAGATTACATTGTCATGCTATTTATTAATAGTTACTCATTTAATATCTACTTAAAGATTTACTTTACTGACATTAAATAGCCTTATAAAATATGGATCAGTATGCAGTGTTAGCAAGATACTGTTGATAACTAATACTTGTAAACTTAAAAGTATTTTTTCACTTTTCTACATCTGTTGCACATGAGAAAAAATTCTGTGAGAAAACTCACTCTGGTCTTGAACTATGTAGCATGGGCTAGCCTCAAACTTGTGGTAATCCTGCTGCTTCAGCCTGGGATTACAGGTGTGCACCACTATGCCCACTCCCACATAAAAAAGATTAAATGTGTAACAAAATGTAAGAAAAAATTTCTTACTGTAAGAAATATAAAATCTGTATTATAAATAAATGATTTAAAACCATTCTTTAATGTTGTGGGAATAAGCCATGGCAGTTATTTTTGTATATTGTTTGCACTGTTTTCAACAAAAGTAATTACTCAAAATAATACAGTATTAAATTCTGAGTGTAACAATATAAAAGCAAACCTTACTTTATTTCTTTTAATTTAAATATTGTGCAAAATAAACACAGAATTCCTTAGGCTATGCTTTATGATACACTAATCCCATGAGATTCTCTAAATAAAAGGATTCCTGATAAAAATTTTTTTAGAAAATTGTATTATAGTCCCCCTGAAAAATTTATAATATATAATAGCAAAATAATGATCCTGAAAAATTCTAAAGACAAAAATTAAAACTTATTTAACCATGAATCCAAAGTTATAAGGCTCAATAATCTATACTGGGGTTTTCTAAACAAATACACAGCATTAAAATTTCTAATTTATGAAACAATGAAAGTTCTCTAACACATGCACGCACATATGCACAGGTTAACAAAATCTTTAGAGTGGATGAATGATTTTAAAACTTTAATCTTTTCATTATAGTATTTTTTTAAATAAAAAACCTTTTTACAGAAAGGAGACAACTATATTAACCAAAAGAAATTATACTTTTCATGCTATGTTCTAATTACTAAAATATTTGTAACACCTTTAATTTAAACACTCAATTGTGTAAGTGCCATATAAATGCTATGAAAGCTTAGATGGGATGTCATTCCACCTCAGATCAGGCACTTTCACATTCTTATGTCAAGGACAATAATCACGGGCAGAAATGCAGTGAAATAAATTCTGCATTAGCCTCTCAGGACTATTCACTCTATTCTGCTAGTGTTGCCAAACTGGGATGCTAGTACTTATGAGCTATATACTAAAGTTGTAAGAGGCATATATGAAATAAGTGTACTACAGAGATACTTTTATGCTGGACAACTTTCTTTAAAAAGTGCCTTAGAAAATAATATTTTTCCCTACAAAGTACAAAAGAGACCTTAAGAAGTCAATAAAATCAGAAATAGTGCACTCTTATTCTTAATGAATAGTCAAATAAAATGGTTTGTTTTCACCAATCTATCTGTATACAGAATTATATAAAACTTTATTTTGCAGGGCTGGAGAGATAGCTCAGTAGAGTAAGTGCTTGCCTGGTAAGCACAGGGTCCTGAGTTCAATCCCTGGTATGGAATACAAAAAAAAAAAAAAAAAAAAACCAAAAACCAAAACATAAAATCCATTATTTTGCATTATACCCCAAGTTGTCTCTTTAATGACATAATTACTAAATGCCTGCACTTCATAAATGGAAGAAATAGTAATAGATTATAACCAACACACGTTTTACTACTCTGATGTCATCTGATTACAATGTTCCTATTATGTAGAAATAAAATACACTACTTTTGTAGGGTATAAAATATAGTCTTTGGTTTTCACTTTACATGCAATGCATTCTACATGACAGATTATGTTCCACTTACAAGATTCTACTATTCACTGAGTTTTGCTTTATGGATATAGGTAAGGAATAGAGTACTATTTTGGCTGAGATTCCCCAGAATACTTGCACATAGCACATTTATAAAAATGTGAAATATTTCTTTTAAAGCTGATTTGGATAATGTAATAGCTCAACTGCTTAAAATTCCTCTAGAAAAGAGAAATTCAAACATCACTCAAAAATGGAACATACGGGATTATAAAATTATGGCACATTTTTCATAAACTATGAGGTGCTAGGGTAAGTAAGAGTATGTCTCAATAGCAGATCAAGACCCCTGTTGTCACTCATTCCTATGGGAATCGCATTCAGTGATGGGGCTGAGTCAAGGTGACTTAGGGTTCTTTACCATTTACTAACTGTGTGCTTTTAGGGAAGTTACCCTTTCCATACCTAAAAAATAAAGATAACAGCATACACATGAAGCATAATTATGTTAATAGATTACATCTTAGAGCTGCATAGTGATTATGATGAGAAATTCTTCTATATTGGTTTTGCTACACAGCATATTTACCCATCATCTTGAAATTATTTAGCCATTATTTCAATAAATAATTTAGTAAGTGGCTTTGGTATTCCAGGCAGTATTCAAGGCATTAAGGATTTTAAATTGATCAAAGATCCTAAATCGTGGCACTTATGTTGTTTGGATTTTAATTTTACAGAGAAAGATAATAAAAACTATAAAACAGCTTCTGGGATGTGTGGACAGGAGCACCCGCTTGGTTAAAGAGGCATCAGAGCAGGGATCCAGACACAGCGGGGGAGACAGCCTGTGGTTACTGGTGGAATGTCCAGAGTGAGCAGTGCCAGGGCCTGCACCAGGGTGCACCTGGCACTTTCCAGAACAGCAAGGGGGGTGAGGTGGCAGCAGATGCATGCACAGGAAAGACCGTAGGGGAAACAGGATCAGAGACATGGATGGTGCTGTACTCAGTGCAGGGAGGCCTTGCAGGCTCCTGCGGGATTCTCAATTCAATTCTGTTTGTGTGATGGGAAGAAGGTGGAGGGCTCTGCCTGGAAGAGTGGTGTGACAAGGACGATGCTCTCAAGACCTCACACCGATCACTGTGTGGAGGGCAGTTAGGGAGGGAGGACTCCCACTGAAGAGTCAGGACAGTGTTAGAAGCCATGGCTCACACTGGTAACTTAATTTTCCCAAGCCCACTCCATAAATTATTCTAAGACAAAGTGAGCCATAGAGAGGTCTTTTCTCTCAGCCCAAGTCAAATTAAAAAAAAAAAAAAAAAAGTGCTTCCCTCCCCGATTCCTCAAAAAAAAAGGCTGTAGAAAGAAAAGGAACTGTTTAAATGAAAGGTTGATGATTGCTAATTATCAAAACTGTTCTACTTGGTTTTTGATTCAGGTGAATCCACAGCAAGTATAATTTGGTTCTCTTGGTTTTAGATGCCAAATGGTGGGAATTTTTGTTTAATCAAAATTAAAATTTTTGGGCTGGCCAAATAGCTCAGCAGATTAAAGCACCTGTTTACAGACAGACACGGGGGCCAAGGCTTTGATTTCCGGGTCTGCCATGAGCAACCCTGCCCCAGGGGCATGCTGTGACTGAGAATGAGACTGGGCGCGATGGCATGTGTCCACAATTCCAGCACTTGGGAGGCTGAAAAACAGGAGGATCACTAATAGTCTGATCTGTGTAGTGAGACCTGTACTAAATATATTTTTTAAAAATTAAAATTTTTAAGTTTTAAGTTTTTACAAGTGTTAGACACAAAGTTAAAAAAAAAAACTGAGGGTGAAAATAATTTTAAAGGATAAGAAAGGTAATATATATGTGCACAACTTGCAAAATTCAAAACAAATGTTTTAAAGTTAGTGTTAAATTTCTGTGCCTGTGGAACTAAGAAAGGATTTCTTATAGTCAACAAATTAGCCAATGACTACCACACTCACCTATAAATGGGATTGAAGCCAAGGAATCACCAGGTGGACTGGTACTTGAGGCCTTCCTCTCCTCCATTCTCTTTATATGGACCTCTCTGCGGGCATCATTGGGCAGCCAGCAGGTGGTGTCAGACCCAGTCTCTTGGTCATTTACAGCCAAGATGTATGATTGGTGCCTTAAAGGCTGAGGGGTTTGGCGGCCTGATGGAGGCTTCTCTCTTAGGATGACAATTTCTTTATTATCTAAAATATCTGACTGCTGAATATCAACTTCTTGTAAATTTGCATCTTGATTCCTTTGACTGGCAGATAATTCCAAATCTGCAGTACTCAGCTGAGGGCCAGGCTTTACAGAAGCTCCAGATGGCGGAAGAGACTTCCCAGTCTCCCCTCGGTGATCAAGAGGACTTTCAGTCCTTAACCAAGTCTGTTGGTTCAAAACACTATTTTGATGCAAATGGTTTACTGATCTTTGGTCTTTGACAGAAACCAATGAATTCTGGCTAAATGATGGTTTTGTAACATGGGTAGAAGGCGCTTTCAGAGAATTACTTCGGGCTTTCACAAGAGGAGACCTGTCCTGTGAGATCCCCCGAGGCAGTGACATGCCACTAGCAGTTGGAAAAGTTCTGTTGGATGGCATCATTTTAACATCTGGTGGAATTTTTTTGAACTGTGACACAGAACCCATTCCTCTACTGCTGATTCGCCTATTATCAGAATTAACAACACTTGGGGCCACAGTCAAATGTGAACCTCGAAAAGACTTATGAATTTCTTGCTGCCTGGATCTTTCACAAATACCTCGTCTATCATCCTGCTCAGTAAATCCACTCCACTTATATGTTTGTTTTCGTTCTCCATTTGAATCAGGTATTTTATTTTCAGAATTAACATTTTCCAAGGTTTCACCTTGTCCTTCAATGTAATCCCAGGAACGAGTTCTATGATTACTAAAACTAACAGATGGGGATGTCAGTGCTCCTTGAGATGCACTTCTTGGACAATATTTCATTAGCACAGAATCCTCCAGTCTTTCCTGGGACACACTGCGTTGTCGGATCTGAACAGACTGGGGTACTCTATCGTGAGAGGTGCTTCGACGTCGTACCTGCAAAGTAGTGCGGGTGGGTACCACTTGATTATACTCTGTTGTGTTCTGAGATGCTGCTCTTAAACTATCCAACCTTTCTTGAATTGTCCGACAACCTATGTGCAATCGTCTGTTATCAATATACTCTTTGTAAGTCTTATAGTTTTTCCAGTCTATGTGCTGATGGGAATTTGGGGAATAGTGATTAACAGATATAGGAGAATCCACAGCTTGAGATCTACTGCTTAAGATTCCTTCTGAATGTCCACTGTAATTTCCAGACTTAAGTAAAATTCCAGAAGGTTCTAATGATCTGGAGCCTGCAGTCTGATGGATGAGATGGGTAGTAGGAATTGATGATGGTGATATTGTTCTTGACATTGTTTTTACAGAGGTTTGCTCATTTATGCCATACCTCACTTCTTCAGTTCTATGTGAAGGACCTGCATGGTTGTTTCTATTGGGTAACAAGTCTACAACCTTCTCAGAAGGCACAATGACAGTTCTCACACTTTCATTGCAAACACACACTGCTGTGCTTGATTTTGCAACATCTGTTGGTGATGGAGGCACTTGTATTTCCATTCTATAGGCCCTGCCAGGCTGTGTCAGGACTGTGGGAGTGGTTTGTTGTTGTTTATTCAATGATGAGTCTGGAGGAGATACCTCAACTGGTTGTGCCATGGCTGAAGGGGCAGGTGGCAGCCAGGGATAGCAAATTGGTGGAGGCTCGGGTATGTTCTGGGCATTGCCACTGTAGGCTTCGTTGCCTTTCAGGTAGGCATCTTGAGAATATGCCTGTTTGGAAATGAGAGAAAAATGTCATTTCAAATACATAAAAAGAACAATAATTTCCATGTCTTCAGGTCATTGCTATACTTGTTCCTAAATGACAGTCACTACAGCATGCACACAAATGTAACATAAAGCTACTTCACAAATCTAGTTAAGAGTACAATTTGCAACAAATACAAATTATAATCACTTGTTTTCTTAAAAGATGTGACATACATCAAAATTTCCCCAACCAAACAGACGAAGCCATGTTGCTTCTAAAATTTTCCCTACTGGAACTTCATGATTTGCTTTTTTTTTTTTTCTGAGCAGTCAACAGATTAAATGCCTGCCTAATAAATCCAAGCAAATAAGGATTTTTATCTTTTGCCAGATAGAAGGTAAAAATATTATAAATTTAGCCAAATAATTTTTATTTTATCCACTATCATAAATATAACTTACTGAAATATCTTGCCAATTAACCATTGTACTCATTAATAATAATCCATCTTGACAAATTAAGCCCTTCAAAAACCATATTTCAATATTTAAAATATGTAGGCTTAATAAATTAAGTACATCTGTTAAAGGCACAAGCATGAAAAAGGTAATTCCTTTTTCTGTATATTTTAAGCTAATGTAAGTTTATCTTAAGCAGTCATTTCTATATTACTAATAGGCAGAGAGACATGCAACTCAAATTAGTTATTAACTTATAAAACTATCTAGAAAAATCTTTAAACACTGAGGAACTGAAATTAACTACAGTGACTCTACAAAACAGAGCTCATAAATACCACACAGGATTATGTTCAGCATCTAGGCAATTAAGTTTGGTAACGTATCTTCCCCTAATCAAAACCAGCTTAATTCAAGACTATCATCAGATCCTGACTTTGCATAAGACAACTTGAAAAGCTCAAGTGCAGCCACAAACAACAGCAAAGTACCAAGGAAAAGAAGAGATACTTTAAAATACACTGATGCAGGTAAATATCATGCTTTAACAATACCAGTTATTTATAGGATACAAAAAAATGAAAGACAAAAAGGAAAATCATACATCACAAACACTTTTTGCAAATTAGTAAGATTAACACTATGGAAGAATTTTTCTAAGCAAACTTATAGTTTTAATACATTTGCTTATTACAAATGTCTAAAACATGACTTAAGAAGCAAGGAAATGGTTACTATGCATTTCTTACCAGTGCTGTGACATCCTTTGTAAATTGTAGCTAGTAGAAAACAGGAAAACATAGTAGAAGCTGCTTACTGATATAAACACAAAATCATGTTGTCATACTGATGCTGGAAATGGCAAGCTAAAAATATATCTATACTGAATTCTTCTGGAAGGTACCAAGAGAGGTAAAGAGCAGTGAAGCATAAAGAATAAGTTCAGTATCCTTCTGAGCATCTTTTTCTCAGGCTTTTATCTGGTTCTTACTTGATTTGTCCACTGCACTGGCATGCAAAATACATCTGGTAACATGTATCCCTAACAGACATTTGTTTCCATAGGCACTGCTGTCTGATAATAGGCTACAAAGCTTCCCTTCTACAGGAGCAACATTGCTGTCTCTCATTTCTCCTGAGCTTCTTCCATCCCTGCTTCCAGATGACGAAACGAATGTTCTATTATGCATTTAAAATAGTACAACTCCTCCTTCCCAGTAAATCAGAGCATAACCACAAGCTGTCAGCTGATTGCCACTGCCTTTACACTATAATCTGGGAGAAAAGAGATTGTCACATTAAATAGATTTCTCTCAAAAATTAAGATCTTTCAGCACTGTATCTTTTCTGCTGCTTTACTGGTTTATGAAACAACTACTAAACACATAAAAAATATTACTTTTGGAGTAAAAGTTGTAATTAATATTGCAGAACAGACTGGAATACAGCGAGAAATTAAAGCTAAATAAGTAGAAGAACATATATATGCCATAATGTTTTTATAGCATAAACACAGCCAATCCAAACAAGCACCTGCATCTGGGGTGTGTGCAGGGATGTAACAAGCCCAGCTTTTCAGGCTGACGATATCCACACCCCCGCTGTTCTGTGACAGGATTAGCGCACCCTGTAATGTCTGGTGCAGTATTTCCTGCAGCAGGTTTGTGACACTGCATGATCTGCCCACTAAAGGAGAGCAGGTTCCTCTCTAGAGTCAGGGGTACATAGGAAGTTGGCAAGCTTCTGCACATCTCAAAACCACCATGATATCTACACACACTGTGAAACTCAGTGTAATACATAGTCCTCTTATAACACTCAGAGGTTTTCCTCTTTTCTTCAGAGGCTCAACGTTACCACTAGAAGGTCTGCTTGGGAAATACTGATAGAAGTAAAGATACCTCCTTCATGGAAATTAAAGGAAATATATTTTAGCAACAGAAACATGTAGCCCAAATTATTATTTATTTTTTTAAATTTTATGTATGTAGTACAGGGTCTCACTACATAGATTGAACTTGTAGTGATTTTTTTTTTTTCTGCCTCCTAAGTACTGGGATTACATGCATGTGCCACCATGCCCAGTCTGAATTGCTGTCTCAATGTGCCCTGGGGACAGGGCTGGCATGTCACACCCGGGATCCAGGCTGCTGCATATGCCTAAGCAGGCACTTTAATCCTCTGAGCTATCTGGCCAGCCCACCCTCCACTCTTCCATACATTTCTACCTTATTTTAATTTTCTTTTCAAAAAGCATTTATTATTCTTATGCTTAAAAACAGATTTACCAGGCCAGGGATATAGCTTAGTGATGTGGTGCCTGCCTGGCAAGTATGAGGTCCTGAGTTCAATTTCTGTTTTACATATATATCAGAAAAACGAACTGTCTGCTACTGACTTTCATTCACATATGACAAATGTATACTTAATATTAGATATATTTTTATATTGATCATGGCCCACAAAATTCATTGTGTTCAAAGTAACACTAATAAGTTTAAAGTGAAAACTTTAATTAAATTACTTTAAAAAACATTTAAATCACACATTCATGGAATAGCAAATAGAGCACCGGACTCAAAGTCCAGAAAGGATGAGTTAAGGCTGAGTCAGGAGGACCAGAAATTTGAGCCCAGACTGGGAAACTTAGAAAGACTGTCTCAACTTGAAAATAAAGAGACAGGCTAGGAATGTGACTCAGCTCAAAAGTCAAGGGTTTAATCCCCATCACCATAAATAACTCAAATAAAAGCCCCAAAATAACAACTACAACAAAAAATGACAGCTCTAATACAACTAACAGTACAACTTAAATCGCCTTAGCTTTATACCACCCAGAATGATCTGTCCTTGATGGCAGGACAGCACTATGGTTTAGAGTGCAGCCATTCATCTCAGGCCTGTGAGTTCCAGGCCTACTACCAAGGTAAACACAAAGTTGTATGACTTGGTTGTGGTTAGTAGAGAATAGCGGAAGAGCATGCTGAAAACGCCCTGGCCACATCATCTCACAGACCCAAGAATCACCAGGGTTATCAAGACCAATTAACTTAAAATCTAATCAATCTTTGAATCCACTGAGAAAAATACCCAGATCTAGTTCTCCTATCACTACTTTATTCAAAGAAAGATTAATCAATGGCATGGGCTCTTTGCTCCTAAATTCATTCCACAATCGTATTACAAGGAAGTAAGACTTTTGGGAGGTGATTAGGTCATGAAGGTGGAGTCATCTTGGAGATTAGCGCTTTTACAAAGAGGCCCCACACAGCCTTTCCACCAGCAGAAGAGACGGTGAGCAGGTACCACTCCTGAGGAAACCAACCTGAGCCTTGACCTTATACTTCCCAGCCTTTGGAACTAGGAGAAATAGTGTTTGTTGTTTATTACGCTCAGGGCCAAGACATATTGCTACAGCCTCAACAGACTTCATTACCTTTATTAACATACTAAAATGTAACACTGTTCATATCATTAATTGAAAAATATGTGTTGTCTTAAAAATGAGACTGCCGGGGCTGGCAAGATAGCTCAGCGGTCTAAAGCGCCTGCTTTGGCAAGTTCAGGCAAGCTCTCAGGGACCGCGGTTCGATCCCCAGCACCACATGCCATGCCAGCCCCTCCTCCAGGGCAGGCTGGGCTGATCTCCCCTCACCCCCGCAAAAAAAAAAAAAAATGAGACTGCCAAGCATCAAAGTGTTATTACCAACATTGGTTTTAAAACAATAAATTACTTATATATATAATTTTACATTTCATGCCTTTCAATGTTATGCCACTGTCATCCATAAATTATTAACTATCATTATTTAACTATTTTTTTGTAAGTTAGGTTTGAACCAAATTGAATTATCCATAATGAGCTGTAAACTTGTAGAAAAATTTCTCCGTGCACTTTTAGGAAATAAAAACTGCAGACATCCTAGCCCTGCTGTTGTCTATGTAGACACATACAAACTATTAAGGCTTTTCCATGGGAAATGATTTTTACAGTGGCTATGAAAAAATGTTTGTATTGCTTAGCTTTTCTTTACAATTAATGTTCAGAATCACAGGGATAAATACATCTGCAAAAGCATATCATTTGAGTAACAAATTGAGATGAGGTTAAGTACTTTTCTAAAGGTTTCCTTGCAGAATGTTTCAGTTCTTTCTGTGCTACAAGCATTTCTATGTATGGTTTTTAAAATCTCAGATTCAGTTTATGTTGGTGCTAAAAAAAAAAAAATGACACTGAAGATAGCCTAGTGAAAAATACTTTATGTAGACAAGAAGTTAAAATATCCTAATTTTTTTTTTGTATTTAGTACAGGACATTTATAGGCTCTATAGGGTCTGACTACATAGACTGGATTCATAATGACCTGCCTATGTTCAGCTTCCCAAGAGCTGGGACTACAGGTGAACACCACCATGCCCAGTCTCAACTGCTGTCTCAGCAGGCCCCTGGGGCAGGGCCAGCACAGTAGGCCAGGAATCAAACCTCCGATTCCTAGTCTTCCTAAGCAGTTGCTTTAATCAGCTGAGCTATTATCTGGCCCTTTTTGTGCTTTACAATTAGAATACTTCAAATACATACATTTTCTACATTTTATGTATTTGGTACAGGATCTCATTATGCAGCTCAGACTCATAGCAAACTTCCTGCCTCAGCCTCCCCAATACTGGAATTCTAGGTGTGTGCTACCACACCCAGTCTTGGTGGTTGGCTCAGTGTGTCCAGGGCAGGACTGGCATGGCATGGCATACCAGGGAGCCCCTGGGTCCTTGTGCTTGCACACCACTCCACAGCCCCATATAGTATGCTTAAAAAGATAAAATTTTATCCTACACCATACTGAAATCCTTTAATGATGCACACTGGAGATGGGTGTGCTTATGTTAGCTACTAAACTAATTTTTCTTTGTTTGCTATACCTTGAATTTTACCTTTATTTTATACTTATTTACTGTATGTAAAATATAACAAGAAAGATTATCTTAATTTTCCATTGATCATACTATTAGAAAATTACTCCTTCCATTGCCTTTAGTGATTTGCTGCTCTTTATATACCATATAATTGACTACCAGGGCAATTCTGCAGTTAGTTCCTTTCTTAGAAATTAAGCATAAAAAAAAAAAAAAGAAATTAAGCATAATGCGAAGCATTCTGTGAAGTGAGCAGTGTTCTTTCTACTCCTTTACCATGGCAAGGAAAGAGTGCACAAAAGTTTAGAGAGCAGTTCAGTTTTGGAAGTTGGTCTGTCTTTATGTCTAAAGATTCTAATGAAACCAATGACTGTGGCTGCTACTCGAGCACTGTAACGAATTATATGGGTAGGAAATAATAATTACCACTCCATGTGCCTGAGGAAATTCCTGTAGAGTTAAACTTGCCTTGTTGAATATTGTCAACCCTACGGAACCAGGTCATCAGTTATCAGTGAAAATAGTTCTTATGTGAAATAAGCACATCTTGAAAACACTGGGTTCATGTCCATAGATTTCAGTTAATTAAATTGAACATGTTAGTGAATAAGAAGAGTCATCAGGATTTGCTTTAACTTTTTGAAAATAACATACACCAAGTTCATTTAGGATTTTTTTTGTGTTAAATTCAAATATTAAGTTCCCTGCTTTTCCTGAATTCAGATATAAATAATAAAAAGAACTCAATGTTTACTAAAAGGAAATTTTAAAAACTAATTTAGTGGCCATGGCCTCTTCCTAGAGCTATTAGTGGTCAGTGTACCAGTTAAGGAATTTTGTTCTATCTTTTTATTCTTCTGAGCTACAAAGTGAAATAAACAAAAGTACATTATTTTCTTGAGCAAAATTTATATTTTTATCATCTTTTTAACCTATTCACTTTCAATAATATTTAAACTGAATAAGATGTAAGTATTTCATTAAATTTATTTCTAAAAACATCAGAGAAACATTTTAGACTAAATGCTATTTTTCACCTGTATAGTTTCCTTTTTTCTAACATATTTTCTCCTACATTCTATTCATTGTAAACACTACTTCTAATACAAAAATTAACCAAAACCTTGGTTCATTTAAAACAGTAATACTAACTAAATAATTAGGAATGGTTTTCATAAAACTTCTATCCTTCCACTTTAAAAAAATAGTAAGATTCTCATTACTAGCATCAGGTACTAGGTCTCTGAGCCTTGGCTTTGGGCCAAATGACTACCTACAATGCAACATGAGGTCACACTTGTTAGGAAAAACCTACAGTGCAACATAGAGTCCTAAAGGAAAACACTGTTTCACTGAGGACTCAAAACATTCTTATTTAATTCCAAACAATAATCTTGTTTTGTAAATAGAATTCTAGAATCTACTAAATGAATCAGAGGGTGTAATTTTTAGAATCCTTTTTGATATAATCCACTTTCTATCTCAAACCTATTTTGTTAACATTCATAGTTATAAAAAAATTCAGTGTCAAAACTTACCACTTGGAGAATATCTTCATCTTTTGGCATCACACTAAGTTCCAATGTTGTACCACTGAAATTAAATATATTGCACTACTTTAGAGAGGCAGAAGTATTTAATAAAGACAGGAAAAGTAGCTCAAATATTAAAATAAAGTAATTTAATTTGGTGTTTTTAAAATTTTAGTTTTAAAGAACAAATCATTAGAACAAAATGAAGTTACTTTTATATAGGAAAGTCAACAATGTACAAGAGGCCCTGTCATATGGTTGTGCTCTTGTATAATCAGTCAAGTCTTCTATTTAATGTGCTTATAATTTAGAAATATGAAGTATGCTACATATATATTAAATTGTTCTAGTACAAAACTCAGCATAATACCAATACATAATTACTTACGGTTTTAAGCCACAAACATTTTTATCACACAGCCTACAAAGTTAAAAACTTGATAAAAACCACAAAAGAAGCCTCAGATTTAGCTTTTTTTTTTCCTTGTGGCATTCCCAGGGATTAAACCCCGGCCTTGTACATGGCTAAGCCCTCAAACACTGAGACTCTCAAATTTAACAATTGAAGCATTACTAAACATCCTAATTCTGAAATATTTTCTCAGCCTCAGAGTAAAGGAAATTAGTTCACTATCACAGCTACTGAAATTATTTATTTTTAACAATGACGGTATCATTTCAACTATCTGCTTTCAGCCCTGTTTTAATTTTAGAGCCTTTCAGCAACCACTCAAAATCTTGTCTTATTGTCATGCTGTAATTTTTTTTAGGCATGATACAGAATTCTCTAGGTTTAAAAGAAGGCTTGGAGGACAGCTCATTGACAAGAATACCTGCCTAACATACGTACAAGGTTGTACTTAGATTCTACCCCTAGAACCTCAAACAGAACATTCGCTCAGGTGTTCAAGTGCCTGCTTAAGCAAAGCAGTCAGGCTCAGAATTCTGTGGTTGGATCCCCATATCCTCAAGCCTTACCAGACCTGCCCTTAAGGCATACTGAGCCGGCCAAATAAGAAAATTCTTCTAGAATCTCAAACAAACAAACAAAACATCAAATAAAGAAACAAAAAGTAAAAAGAAGAGATTAAACCGAATCTTGTGATGTAGAATTACATTTAGATATAGCAAAGATAGTGATGCTATCTCCCCCAAGTGCATCAACAGTTCTTTTAACAATATCAAATTTTTCCTCCAATATAAATCAAATATTAAGAAGCAAAGAGCCAAAAATTTAAATCTCATAATTTACTGGTGTCTCTTGTTGGTAGACTTAAACTCTATTTTTGGTTCATAAGTGCTATAAGAATGACAAACCAATGAGCATACCAGATTCAAATGAAAAACTAATACAATTAGGAGCACTTGTACTTCAGTAAACTTATCTGAAAATACATGCTAATGTTTAGAAAAATTCTTCTGCAAGAATGCATTTTTTTACGTTAGTGCACTGTAGAATCTCAATCTCTGTGCTTCATTATCTACTTCTACCAGCTTCAGATAAAAGGAACAGTTTTTAAAAACAAAATATGATCATGCAAAATCAATTTCTCTAATTTTCAAATTGCTTTTATTGGCTGTAAACACTGAACACTAAGACTGTTTTTTCAAAGTGTTATTTACTCTGAAAGATCTATACCAGTAACAAAGAAAGTTATATAGATTTTGAAGAAAACAAAGATGAAGTTGTGGTTACTAAGAATATTCTAAAAGAAGACATATTAACAAACACGAAAAATCCTTAAGTGATAGGCTCATAAAACATACTATTATATTTAGGAAGACTCCAATTATTGTGAAGAAACTAAAATGTTTGATCTGCTGCTGTCTTGTTAAGAGGTTTTTCACTCATCACTGACTTTACAGGCAAGATATGAGTAGTTTCCTCAGTGAACCATGGTGGAGCAAGCCTGCAATCCCAGATATCTAGGAGCTTCAGGTAGCTGGATTCCAAATTTGAGCTTATCGTGAGCAATTTAGAAACTTAGTGAGATCCTGTCTCAAAATAAAAAAAGGCTAGGGATGTAGCTCAGAATACAACTCTGGGTATTCCCCCTAAACAGGGGGAAAAGATGTTTTCTCTAAAAATCTTATCAAATAACTAAAACAAGGGAAAGAATGCTCTGGGGCTGGAGAGATAGCTCAGAGGTTTAAGTGCCTGTGTGGCAAGCAGCAGGTCCTAGGTTTGATATCCAGTGCTGCACGCTGCCAGCTCCATGCTGGCAAGCCATGCTGATCCTGAAACCTCCCAGTACTGGGGAGGCTGAGATAAGAGGATCACTATGAATCCAGCTGTGTAGCGAGACCCTGTACCAAATAAACAAACCAATAAATGGCCCAAAAAAGAATGCTCTATGATCAATTAATCATGACCATGTCCCTTAATTGTGCAAAATGACAAAGAGCATTAGCATAGCTAATTTAGACTATAACACAAACTGCTTTAGATATATCTAAAAGAGCATAATTATCTTTAGAAAATAATTTCATGAATTTTAAAAAGTAAAGCTAATACAAAACCTTACTTAACACCACAGTTATGGCAGTTTAATCTAGGAAGAACATTTTAAAACAGTCATGATCTGGAAATCAGACCTAAATTCCTATTTAGGCACTATACATAGTCATTCTGTAAATATGCATTTTTTTTATCTTTATACTTTTTTTTTCTTTTTTGCAGAACTGGGGATTGAATTTAGGCCCTTGAGCTTGCCAGGGAAGCACTTATTCCACTGAGCCATCTCCCCGGCCCCTGTATTTTTTATCTTTCGTACTCAAAATCTGATTATTCTACAGATTGAAGGCAGACAAATGAATTAAAAAGAAATGTCCTACTGTACTGGTTAAAACAAATGGCTTTATGACAAAAAGTTTATTCAATAAGAATATTCAATACATTAAAAGTAATATATCTGAAGGCTTATGGAATAGCTCAATGGAATAAGTGCTTGCCTGGCAAGCACAGGGTCCTGAGTTCAGTCCCTGGTATCACCCAAACAAAACAAAACAAAAGGGCCAGCAAAATAGTTCAGTAGATTAAAGCACCTGCAAGCAGATCCAGGGAACAGGGTTGATCCCTGAGCACCCCTCACCCCCAGGGCACCCTGAGATGGTGATTAAGATTGGGCATGGTGGCACATGCCTATAATCCCAGCTCTTGGTAGGCTCTAAACAGGCAGATCATTATGAGTCACATCTAGTAGTGAGACCTTGAACACCCTGTAGACTCTTCTAAAATTAAAAAAAAAAACTATGTATTTATTTTAAACATTATATATTTGCCACTTTAATACAAGTAACTTACAATAAATGTAAAAATGTGCCTCTCAGACTCTGCAGTACTTTAATGACAAATCTGACAAAGCAAAACCATCAACTAAGCTATCCTTAGGAAGGCAATTCTTGGCAGGTCTCCAGTGCCATTGTAAAGTTCCACATCTCTATAACATCTTAATTCCTTACAAGAATATAATATTGTATAAAATCTACTTGCTCTATTGATGTGTAAAGCCTGTATCTGGCCAAATTCATTGTTTCAGGAATCTTACCTGTTCTGAATTAGCGCAATTACTTGGGAATAGGTCTTTCCAATAACACTTTCTCCGTTGACTTTAATGATTCGGTCACCTTCAAAGAGTAAAACAAAAGAAAACTAAACTAAATAAAAAATACACATGAAGATGTCCTAAGTAAAGTCACTTTTGAATCCCTTTGGAACTATTTTTTGAGAAGATCCTTTTGTATGTGTGCAGTGCTGGAGACGGGACCCAGAGCCCACAAATGCCAGGCAGGTGCCATATCACTGAGCATACCACCTGCCCCAAGAAGGTCCTTATCTTAATAATCCTTTCTCATTAACTTTTTTTAAAAAATGTATTTAGTACAGGGTCTCACTATACAGATCAGACTCATAGTGATTCTCCTGTTTTCAGTCTCCCAAGTGGGATTATAGGTGCACGCCACCACACCCAGTCTCAGTAGCTGTTTCAGTGAGCCCAGGGGTGGGGCCGCAATGCTCACCCCAGTGGGGATCCAACCTGGGTCTCTGTGTCTGCCTAAGCTTTAATCTGCTGTGCTATCTGGCCAGCTCTCTTCCTTATTAATTTTTAAAAGCATCTTTTACAAAAACGAATCTAAAATTTAATATATCCAGTTTATGAAACACAGCCACGTTCTAAATAAAAAATTCTAGACATTAACAAATTTATAAACTTGGAAAAGTATACTTACCAAGTGACCACAACTATACTATTTATAACCCTATTTAGTTGTTGTCTGCTTACAGAAGTACTACTATTCCTCCTTCATTTTTCTTGTCATTTCTGTTAAGAGAATATTACTCAACAGAGTTAAAGCATTGTTTTTGTCTTCTACTTATTTTCTTATAGTATTAATCCAGCTTATTTTCTTATAGTATTCTTTTAATCTACATATTTGGTTTATTGACTAGTCTATATGTGCTTTTGTCTTTATACATGTTAATGCATTGAAGAAAATATACTGGGTTATTCAGAAAAAAATCAAAGGAATCAAAAACAAAAAAAAAGGGATCAAATCAGAGAAAGGGCAGGGGAAAAATAATTTTTATATATTTACACCTTCACTAAATGTCAATTTTACAACATTTACGTTATGAAAACTGATATGCTCTTTCTAATGGACTCCCACATGTACATTGATATGCATTCAAATTGATATTAAAGTTAGGCTTGCTTCACATATATAAAAAGATAATTAAAGTTATCAATATGTAGTAATACTAACACTACCAAACAGCAGCTACATCTAGCCAATTAGAGCACATCCACTAAGACCTGTACCTTCCTAAAGGGAGCTTGCAGTTCCGCTGGAAACGTAACCCACTTGGTGCTCCAAATCAATCTGCCTTTGGCTGATCAAATACTTCTAGAAGTTGGGGATCCAAAAGTATTTCAATTATATCCAATAAATACTCATCAGTTTGTCATTTTGCCAGTAATCCCTTGTCAAACTTTAGTGCATGAAAAATGACTTCAAAACTGTCTTCAAGCCTGTCATCTATGGAATAACTCAACGTGTCCACAATTTAGCAATTTACATTTTTTCTGTTTAAACCCATCTATGTGAGTACAAACACATGGGATTAGGTTTCAAAAACAGTAAAAATAGGTATGAAGAAAAAGAAACAAACACATAAAAGGATAGAAAATGAAAAAATATAAAATACAATGTTGAAAACAGAAAAAGTGAAAAAAGAAAAAAGCACTTGTTCAAAGATGATCAGCACCTGTGCATAGTCCTGCTTCAAAGGCAGGTCCACCTTCTTTAACTTGTTTAACAAATATGGTATCCATTGGTTCCAAGCGGTTTCTTTGTTTTCCTATGGGAGAAAAAGAAGCCCAAGGCATGATTTTACTTCATAATATTTTATTAAAATACTCAAATATGAAACAATATCTGAGATAATTCACTGAATTGAGAGTAAGTAAGCACATATACTGAAATGGATACTAAAATTGTAATACTGGAAGTTTCTTCATAATACTACAGAAGCACAAAACTGTGATGGTTTCCATTTACTTAATTTATCCTGTGTATGCTACTATACTATTTGATATATAACACTTTATAGAGTTGATTTCCACAGCAAACAAATATTACTGCCACTAGTGCACAAGAGGAAACTGAAGCTTAAAGAAATTAAATAAACCCGCCGAGGCGATCTAAATAACAAGTGGCAAAGCTCACTGCACAGGTAGTGTGCTAAGCATTAAGATATAATAATTAACAAGATATATTTCTTCCCTTCAGGAGTGCAGGTAAGAGAGACAAATAAAATATTTAAAAAATCAGATACAAATATGAAATATTCATTACAATAAGAACAACTTTGTAACAATCCATATTTCACAAGCTGTTGTCCATGGATTATCTATATTAATATCTAGCATGTTTGCTAAAAATGAATGTTCTGTAACCCAAATAGAAATGTGCTTTACTAACAGGTTTCCCAGGTGACCCCAATATACACTAAAATTCGAGAATAACAGTTTCAGTAAATACAGAAGTCAAGGAGTAACCACTTCATCTAAGTGATAAATACATCCTAGGTACAGTGAGGGAACAAGGTGGTTAGTATTTCTCCATGTTTGGTGCCCAAAGCAGCAGCATCAGTATCCCTGGGTAATGCATTAGGGATGCAAACTGTGGACCCCAGACTCCCCAGATTAGACACTCTGAGGTAGTTATGATGCACATTCAAGTTTGAGAACCACTGAAGTAGAAGACATACATATTCCAGACAACTGAAGAATACAACTGAGAAAATGAGACATACCACAGGTGTACTGTATATAACAGCACTTGTTAAAAGAAACACTAAGTAGAAAATGAGTGTCATACAAAACTCATAATTGCTGGAATATAAAACTGAGTTTTTAATTATGATATATACACACAAAGGCGGCTCAAAATAAGTTTCTTACTAATGGAATACCTATCAACAGTTCCCTTATACACTCATCTAAAGTAACAAATGGATAACTCAACCACCTAAGTCACAGAATAGAGTAGAAACTGTTTCAGAAGCAAGGTTCAGTTCCTTGCTTTGCCTTTTATTATATTTTATCTTATATATTTATTTTGGTGGCCAGCTTGGCCGCCCTGGGGCAGCATGTGGTGCCTGGGATCAAAACTCGGTCCCTGCACTTGTCTATGCTTGCCCAAGCAGGCACTTGAGACCACTGAGCTATCTTGCTGACCCTGCTTTGCCATTTTAAAATCTGTGTATGTGCCAGGGTTTTTCTTCACAGAACCCATGACCTAGTACCTAAAATTACATTTTTTTCCTAAAAGTGTGATACATCTCTCCCACTAACATTAAAAAACAGGAATTTTATCATGCTCCCTAGCATCCACAATGTCCATACTCAATCAGGGCATTCTGTAAGCAGTTATTAAATAAATTAATAACATTAATTCACAAATGACTCTAAAATTGCAAACTGACTAAGGAAGAAAGAGAAAAGCAACTCGTAACAGGGAAAGTGGGAATTTGAGTCCCAGTCTGAATTCAAATGTGGCATTACAAGCTGTTCCCTAAGCAATTCAAAGTAATCCCTTGTCAAGCTTTACTCACTGGATAAAGGAACTCATGTACAATTCCAGTCATGAATCACATAATGACATTTTGATCAGTGACAGCCAAACACACAGTGGTGGCTGCAGCTTAAATGTGCAGTAGGCTGTGCTATCTAGGTCTAGGTAAGTATACAGCTAAGCATTCATGCGACAAAACTGCGTAATGCCACATTTTGCAGACTATACTACCATTAAAAAACATATAACTATAGTTTAAAAGGAAAAAAGGGTTTTTTCAAATTTAGTCATTCAAATGCAAACTGAATTCCAATCAAACTAGCAATGAGTGTAGCCACCCAATATTTACAATAGTTGGCATTAAAGGAAAATTGTCTTCTTGGGTAGAGAAATCAAGATTCAAGCAGTTTTGCTGAATTAAAACATTGCTTTTATGGAAAGATTCAGATAATGAAAGAGAATAGTCATTTTTCTTATTGATATCTTCTACTCCAAGTGTGTCTCAAAGGTGATTGCAATATACTTATATTTAAAAATGAAAAAATGTAAATGACCATTTATGAGTTCTAGAAAATAATAAAAAGTTGGTTGAATAGCAATAGGGTAACTTCTGAAAATTCTGATATAAACATTCACTTACACAGAAAAGAGGTGGTCCAAAATAATTTGATGCTAATTTCTATAAAGGAATACTAATTTTATAATGACTGCCATTGTAAAGTTAGGAGGTATTTTGCCATTGACCAATCTGTCAATACACCATGCCTGAAAAATATATGAAATTGGAACAGATTATAAGACAGGCCAGTTCTATAGTAAGCACCATCATAGCTGTCGAGAGCTATTATTTTGATTCTTGTTCACTTTGTTTTGAACTTCCTCCTAAATTCTACCTAGTATTACCTAGTCCACTCCACACAAGACTGCTTCTTTTTTTTTGAGAAGACTATTTCTCAAAGCACCCTCTGAATATAAGTAGGCCCTCACTAAGGAATAAGCTTCTCTTCAATTCCACACCCTGACCTTCAGCCTTAAGTACCTTAAGTATATATTCCTTTTAATTTATATGGTCTGCAATTTTGCTCCAACTGGAAATCAATAGTATCAAACTTAAAATGGATATCTAATTCATTCTCTTGTGTTTTTTTTTTTTTTTTTTTTTTGCGGAACCAGGGATTGAATTCAGACCCTTGTGCTTGCCAGGGAAGTGCTTATTCTACTAAGGTATCTCCTCAGCTCCACGTTTTTATTTTTTTGAAAGTAAATGTCTGGATACTGTGTACAACTAACAGCCCCATCTGATTTGTGATGAATTACATAATTCCAATATGAAAACTGACTCCTTTAATTTCGTGTATAGTTGCTTAGAACATAAAG
This sequence comes from Ctenomys sociabilis, assembly GCA_004027165.1. Classification (NCBI taxonomy): domain Eukaryota; kingdom Metazoa; phylum Chordata; class Mammalia; order Rodentia; family Ctenomyidae; genus Ctenomys; species Ctenomys sociabilis. Next base: position 143,230 of record PVKA01001274.1, read on the forward strand.
ACAGCTACCCTGGCAACTTCTAGTAAAAGCCTCCTCTAATTCCATTCCTATACTTCACAATTTCTCAAATTTTAAAAACAGTGCATTTTGCCTGGCAAGCACAAGGTCATGAGTTTGATCCCTGGTACTGCAAAAAACAAATAAACTGCATTAAAAAAATAAAAACCATATAGAGCAAGTTTCAAGTAAGTATTTTATTCAAGTGTCATTTCCTTGATATTACAAAAATACATAAAAAGAAAATGTATCTTTTTAGCAATCACATGTAATTAAATTTTTCTGCTTTTACAGAAAGCTAAGCAAAAAAATGATTTCATATGTATAAATTTACTTGAATTGAACATTATAGTTCACAATAAAAAGAATGCCTATAATTCTACATTGCAATAATATATTAGTTGGGGAAAATAACCTGTTTAAACAAATAATATATAGGTAGTAGCTGTCATTCATATACTGTTCCAGTAGTTTTACTCTATCCAATTTAATTCAGTAGTTAAGGCCCTGGGCCCTATACAACATTGGGTGGTTTAAAAATCTCAGCTTTACCATTTATTTTTCTAATACAGCTAATAGATTTTGCAATATTTGACATTTATTTAAATTTAAGATTATTCATTGACTTGAAATTAAAATTTAATTGGGCATTCTTTGTTTTCTCTAACATATCTATGTCAAGTGATTTTATACAAATTATTTACACACATTCCAATTTACTCAACTAAAAAATGCAGACAATAATAATTATTCCTCTCCTGGCAAAGTATTTTTTTCTCTGATTTCTTTGTTGTGGCATTTTTTTCTCTTCTTTCCTTTTCTTTTTGAGACAGCGTTTCACCATGCTGCAGTTCAGGCTGGTGTTGAACCTGCTTTGTAGCCTAGGCTGACTTTTCAGCCTCCCAAGTGCTGGGATTACAGGCATTGGCTACCATACCCATTTTCTTTGGGTTTTCTTTAAAAACAAAAACAAAAACAAACAAACAACAACAACAACCAAAAAGAAAAACCGGTATTTCTACATTTAAAAAGACTGCTGAAGTGAAATGTCCTTCAATATAAGTTAGGTAAGTGGAGAAAGTGCATCCTCTGTGAAGTAGAAAGGTAGAGATAAAGCCGGGCGTGGTGGCGCATGCCTGTAATCCCAGCACTCGGGGGAGGCTGAGGCAGGAGGATTGTTGTGAGTTCGAGACCAGCCTGAGCTACAAAGTGAGCTTAAGGCCAGCCTGAACTGCATAGTGAGACCCTATCTCAAAAAGACAAAAAAAAAAAAAAAAAAAAAGAAAGGTAGAGATATCTCACCCATTGGATGTGGAACATTAATTAGGGAAAAGTAATTAAATAGCATATTAAAATTGATTATTAAAATTGATACTAAAATTGGTATCTATTTTTCCAGATTAAAAAAAAACTGCAAGGGTAGATGTGCAACTCAGTGATAGTATGTCTGCCTTGCATGAGCAAGGTCTGAGGTTCCATCCTGAGCATTGCAAAAGATAAAAATTAAAATTAAAATAATCAAAATTCCAATAGGTAAACTGAATATCAAAATTAAGTCTGAGAGTTGGGGAGATGGCTCAGTGGAATAAGCTATTCCCTGGGTAAGTGTAAGGGCCTGAGTTCAATCCCTGGTTCCGCCAAAAAAAAAAAAAAAAAAAATTAAGTCTGAATGATTAAAAAAATTCTCTACTCTGTGAAGAACAGATGTACTACATGTGAGGGTTATGTAGATAAGAGCATGTAGAAGAATTAATTGACACCAAATGGATCCTACTGGTTATTTCTAGAGCAAGGTAATATAGAACCAGTGATCTTAATTATTATTTGACATCCCTAGTGTCAAAGGGAATTGAGGGCCAGCCAAACAGCTCAGGGGATTAAAGCACCTGGGAACAGGTTGCAGGGACTGGGTTCGATCTGATCAGGGGCCTGCCATGCTGCCCCCCCCCCCACCCCACAGCATGTTGAAACAGTAATTGAGACTGGGGTGGTGGGGCATGTAATCCTAGCTCTTGGGAGGCTATAAACAGGTGGATCACCACAAGTCTGACCTAGTAGTGAGACCCTGAACACCCTGTAGACCCTTTCCTAAAATACAAAAAAGGGGAGAGGGAAATGGAGCAGATGACTTCACTGCCAAGTTCTATCAAGCACTTAATGAAAAAAATAATACTAATTCTTCTCACATTTCTCCAGAAAATTTAAGAGAAAAAAAAATTATTTAGCTCTTTTTTTTTTTTTTTTTTTGTGGTACTGGATATTGAACTCAGGACCCTGTGCTTGCCAGGCAAACACTTATTTTACTATCTCCCCAGCCCTAAAATGTGAACTTTTTTTTTTTTTTTTTTTTTTTTTTTTTTTTTTTTTTTGTATTTTTAGGGAAGGGCCTATAGGGTGTTCAGGGTCTCACTACTAGATTGGACTGGTAGTGATCCACCTGTTTACAGCCTCCCAAGAACTGGGATTATAGGCATATAACACCACACCCAGTCTCAATCACCCATCTCAGCATGCCCTGGGGGCAGAGCCCGGCAGGACAGGCCCCAGGGATCAAACCCTGGGCCCAGGCGCTTTTTGGCTGAGCTATTTGGCTGAGCTATTTGGCCAGCCCTAAGAGAAAAAAATTCTTCCAAACATAAGTCTACAAAGTCAGAACTGTCCTACTAAAATTAAAGACAAAATAAAAAAAGAAAACTACAGGCCAACAACATCTTTGATGGATGTGGATATAAAAATTCTTTTAAAAAAAGGTAGCAAATGACATCCAATAGCGTATTATTTACATAACCAAGTAGAATTCACCTCAGGGATGCTAGATGCAAGGATGGTTCAGCTAAGAATAACCAGGATATACCACATGAACAGAATGAAAGACAAAAACCCTAGAATCACCTCGGTATATCCAGAAAAGGCACTTAACACTTCATAATAAAAAAAAAAAGGTACACTAGGAGAGTAAATCAACATAATAAAGGTCAGCTATGAAGCCAATAGTTAACATTATATATTAAAGGTGGGAAAAAATTGAAAGTTTTCTAAGATCTGAAGCAAGGATGTGCCCTTCATCACTATTTTATTTTTTTTATTTTTTTTATTTTTTTTTCCTTCATCACTATTATTAATCACAGTACTGGAGATCCTAGCCAAATCAGGACCTACCTGACTTCAAAATTTACTACACAAAAGTGTAATAATCAACATAGCATTGAATTGGTATAAATACAGAGCAATGAAACAGAATAGAAAACCTAAAAATAAACCATGTATATATAGTCAACTAATTGGCAATGTAAGCATTAAAAACATGCACTTGGAGAAAGAACAGTTTTCTCCACAAAAGGTACAAGAAAAACTAGATACCCACATGCCAAAGATAAAACTAGATCTTGTCTCTCATCAATTATAAAAATCAATTCAAAATGTTTTACAGACTTGACTGTAAGACACCAATAAAAGAAAATTTATGGAAATATCTAAATGTGTATATGTATGTGATACACATATGTGGAATCTCTAGCACACAACACAATATGTGGCATATAGCGGATACTTAGTAAATATGAAGTGACTGATTCAAATCACCACCTTGGGAAATTTCTGTAACTGAAATGCCCCAAAAGATTTTGGAGACTGGTTTCAGAAACAAAGTTGTTACACTGCAACTGTTTTGCACTATTTCCCTCATGGTATAGAAAGAATGCTTCCAGTCAACACTAGTTTAAGTTCAATACCACTAGGTGTCAGATGTGAATCAAATTTTCTGGTATTATGAATTAGTAGTCAACACAGACTACAGAAGTGTGTCCACTCAAAAAGTATTTACTGAGCTCTTATTACCGAAGGGGACTGATTCTCCTTATAATGAACAAAATAGCAGTGTGATCCTCATTCTAGAGTGCCTGAAGTTTATGAAGCATTGAAGTTGAGTTTTTTCCTATTTTTTGAAATTTCATAAACTATCTAATTTATAACCTTGTTATTCCTGTTATGCTGGGTTTTAATTTCTCACCAAACCCAGAAAAAATTTTTGGAACAGTATTCCAACCATAAGCAACTATCTTTCCATTTCTGACTTTATCACCTTTTAAGGACTTACACCCAGTTAAATTTGTTCCTCAAGACACATCAAGACTTGCCATTCCCTTGTACCCTCTATCTATCTTCAAAACTAAATCTCTTTCTTTCTTAATAAAATTATCCATGAGTCAGCATTTCAACTAAAGTCACTGGCAATCTCAATTCCCCCCCCCAACTTTCAAAACACTCTATCTGCCAATGTCTAACTACAGAGAATTCCAACCATGTACTGGCTCTGTTCTTGTTCCTGATCTACTGACACAGCTCAATTATAGTGTGCAAAACCACTGAATGACAGTTTCTCAAGTTCAACTAAGCTCCTAAAGTTATTCAGAAAGTTCTCTTATATTTTAATTCCTGTTCCTTCAAGCTTCCTGTTTCAAATTTTCAGTAACTTTCTGTACTTAAGAGTTCCATTTATATCCTTGGTCTTTGTATATCCTTTTCTCCTTTCTTCACTGCATCTCAGTTCCTATACAGAGGCACTCCTTTGTTTAGCGACATGGTTCTGTTCCTGTGACTTGGCGAGGTCATTAAGTGCATTGGCCCCTAAATGAGGAATTGTGGATGGTATGTACAATACAATATTTAGAACCAAGAACTGGTAAAAGGAAGCTCCAACTTGATGACTTTACTTTTCTCTGCATAACTCCTAAATGCTGTCTTGTAATGCACAACAACATAAAGCTGCAGTACTATATGATGCAGTACAATTAGCAATTATTACAGTAGAAAGAAGGTGCACTGTTCAAAAACAGAAGCTCTAAACATAAAAAAACAAGCCGAAAGTCTGAGGGCAGGTCATAAATCTGAATAGTCATTAAGCAAACAAGTCATTATAAACAAATTACTGTAGATTTTTTTTTTTAATCTGCAACTTTGTTTTTCTCTGTCCTATTTCAGTGAAGATTTAGTCATCAGCCTCCTTCTTCAGGACTTATCCCAATTAATTAGCTCATCTCATGTATGAAACTCAACTCCTAAGTCTGCCTTTCCAAGCCTCACAGATACACACAAGTTTCTCAAACTTAAAGGCTGTCTATACCCCTCTACAAAGCCCTTGTTTCTATCCCGTCATTTTCACTTTTCACAAGTGCAGTCATACTTATCTTCATCTACTTCTACTGCAGGGTTCTTCAGACATTAACAAAAATCCCCCTAGGATCACCGCTTACACCACATGGACCTGTCCTACTTTAGCTATGTTCCAACCACTGACACTTGTTTTTCCTTATCCCTTCTGTCCACTGTGCTGAAAACTGTTCTCAGCAGCTTGACCAATTTGCTATATACCAGGTTTGGTCTAAGAGTATCCTTTTGGTCCCCATCCTAATGGATTCTCTATGACAGATGACAAGCTCTTCACTTTCTCCTCAAAAGTGTCACCTCTTAATTAACAATTTATTAGTTTGCATGACTATCCACATACCGGTCTACCAATTGTTCTCAGATTGGCTTTCTGATTCTTTTCTCTCTGATAATCTCTCAGATTTCCTCTTTAGGCTCCTATCTTTACCCTGTGTCCTCATTGCTCCCTGTGTATGGTCTCAATAGGCATAAGGCCCTAATTACAACATAGCCAATGATTACTTCCAAAGCTATTTACAACTGCCTTCCATTACCTCTGAAATTTTCAGTAAGGAATGGAACATTCTCCAGGCATCAGAAATGCAACTTCTCTCACACTAAATTCATCTGCCTTAAGGACACATCTCCTCCAGTATTCTTCACTTAATGGCACTTCCATCCACCGACTCACTCAAGCTAGAAAGGCTAAGCTTAATTCTCCAAAAATCAGCCATCACTGACGATAGAAAATTCACCCCCAAGTTCTTCCACCAAATCTGGGCAAATATAACTTGAAATGGATTCTCAAATCTGTCCTATAGTGCTGCTTTTCCTTCCTACTGACACCTTACCTTGAGAACCTTTCCCTGGTGTAAATGATTTCTGGTTCCCACAACACATGTGCACTTACATAACTATTTTACACTTTCACCATCCATCAAGGGCTTTTTGAAGTCAAAGGTTGTGTTGTTTGTGTGTGTCTATTTTATAAATTAAATGTATATGTGCTAGAAATTTCTAGTTTTAAAAGTTTCTGCATTTTTTTATTATCTACAGAGAATACAAAAGTTTTAAAAATTAAAAATGATACAGAACTTCACCAAACCAACAGAAATTTCACAATGTTTGCTACATTGCATAGAATTGTCTTCAAATTAGTTGCTCAGATTGTCAGATATAAGCATGTAAAATTGGTTTTAAAAAAATATATAAGAAATTAAAAAGAACATGAAAAAATTTAAGCATCAACTACTCTCTCTGTAGAACAGTAGAAATATCCACACCATCCTACATACATACATACATACAAGGGGCCAGGGAGATGGCTCAGTAGAATAAGCACTTGTGTGGCAAGCACAAGGGCCTGAGTTCAATCCTGTGTTCCACCAAAAAAAAACAGATAATGACATAAATACATCTTTTCTCCCCCTTCGTCTCCCTTCTTTTTCCCTCATCCCAGTTTCTGTTCTGCATTCCAATTGACAGAGAAAAATTAAGAAAAAAATAAGTAGTGTGAGAGAAGCTGATTCTGGAGAACAATAAGCAGAGTGGAAAGGACGGGAGCACAGAAGGTAGGGCTGGTATTATGAAATGGTCAGGGAAGCTCCAACAGGTGACATTTAAACAACTCTGAAGGAAATGAGGTTAGAAGCCATGCTGCTTGCTTCCTTCCCAGCAATTAGTTTAGTGACTGGCTCATGGTCATGACTCAACATATGCCTGCAAAGTGAATGAATAAACAAGAAATATATTCCTGGATTTAAACATATTCAGTATTTACATGCAAACGTTTCTTCTCTTTTTATACAGAAGATAAAAAGTTATCTGTTAAACACCAAAAAACAGAGACTATTATAATAAATTTTTAGTAACTGGATTTATGAACCATATATTTTCAAGAGAGACTAGCTGAAGAGAGGAATCAGGAACAAAAATAAGATTAAGCAGCCACAATGTGTGGTGTCTGTGATCAAGGCAATCAACTTATGGAGCAGCCAGGAAACAACACCTCAAAAATCGCCTAATATGAGCCTGCTCGGGCAGAGCACACTGGCTGGGGTTTGACCCTTGGCATGCAATGCCAACCCTGCCCATGTGGCATGCTGAGACGGAGATTGAGACCGGGCATGGTGGTACATGTTTGTCATCCCAGCTCTTGGGAAGCTGAAAACAGGAGAATCACTACCCGCCTGATTTATGTAGTGAAACGCTGTAGGACCCTGTCCTAAATACAGGAAAAAAAAAAGAAAAAGAAAAAGAAAAATCACCTAATTAAGGCTAACTCTGGAACTAACTCTGATTTCTATAGAGAAGATATTCTTAAAGGCAGAAAAATATTCAAGAGAATATTAATAACCTAACTATTCTTGCTTTTTTTTTTTTTTTTCTAATCATTAAAGCCCTATCTATTCAGTTATCTAAAATTAATTCTATGAAATCCTAGATTTCATATTTGGGTAAGCTTTTAGAACTCTTGAAGAGAGTTTCTAAGTCATTTATTTTTCTTTTACAAAGTCTTAAAATCTCCTAAGAAGTAATTTCTGACACTATTTAATCCAACTGAATTCCTTCACCATATTTCCTGGTGACTTTTAAAGTGAAGAGACTTTTTAACCCTTCATCATACGTGACTATCTTCCCAATTTATTTTATAAAGAGGATGTCCAAATTCCTATGTAAGATCAGGATTACTGAGCCAGGCATCATGGTTCACGCCTGTAATCTCAGCACTTGGGAGGCTGAGGCAGGAGGATCATCAAGTTAAAGACCAGCTTTGTGAGTTCAAGGCCAGCCTGAACTGCATAGCAAGTCCCTGTCTCAAAGAGAGGAAAAAAAAATCAGGATTACTATATTTTTGTTATTGTTCTGGCCTACACACTTAGTTATATGAAATATGTGATTTTTAAATTTACAAAATTTCACTGATGTTCTCAGCTGTTATCAAAGGACTTAAAGTGGAAGGCAGAAAAGCTGGTTCTCTCCCTAAGCATTAGAGACCTAGAAACTGACAAGCTGACCTGCATCTCTGGCACTGAGGTTTAGGGATAGTGCCAAGGAAAGGCTGTGTCCGCCACAGCACACACCACAGGCTCCTATACACATCCACGCCACAAATGTGTGCACACCCACGATGCAGCATGTACCGAGTAGGTGCTGAGAAATAAGCCGTAAGGGACAATTTCCATCCGTAGTGACCTTTTATCTTGTTTTCTTCTTATAAACATACTCATATGGGCTAGGGATGAGGCTAAGAATGAGAGTTCTTGCCTTTTATGTACAAGGCCCTGGGTTCAGTCTGTAGCACCACACACACACACGCACGCGCACGCACACACACGCACGCACACACACACACTGACAGCGAGGTACAGCAGTGTATCATACATCTCAGCTGTTAGGAACATTAACGTAAGAAAGATTGCTTGAGCCCAGGAACTGGAGGCTAGTCTGGGCAGCACAGTGAGCTCCCGTCTCAGAAGAAGAGGAAGAGGAAAAGGAGGTGGAAGAGAAAGAGAAGAAGGAGAAAGAGAAGGAGCAGGAAAAGAAGAAGAACAGCAGGAGGAGGAGGAGGATGAAAAGGAAGAATAGAAAAATGCAGTAAAACCTACTGCCTAAATACATGAGATGCTGGGCTTGACCACAGCACTACAAATAAAGAAAAAGAGAATAACTACACTAAATAGTCCAAGTATGTAGGAAATTTTTACTCTACATATTTTTGCTTCTTATTTATTTCCTATATCAAATTATACTGATGCCACCACTTCCTAGGCAGGTCATTCAAGAGGTAGGAATTCTTTTTTTTGTTTTGTTTTGTTTTTTATATTTAAAAAATGTATTTACTTAGAATCATTCAGAATGTCATCAAAACAGTGGCAACTTTTTTTTTTTTTTTTGCAATTACAGAGTGGTATTCAGTTAACAGAACAACAATTATTTCATATAAGCTGCATCAGAGACAACTGAAGATGAAAAACTACCATCGCCATATATAACTAACTTGTGCTGTGCACCAACAAGAACCTACTTTAAATTTCCATGCTAATTTACAACTCCCATACTATACCGGGCAAGGTTAGTGGCTACTGAAAATACCACCAGGACAGTGAAAGACACATTCAGTGGTGTGTTAACTATTTAAAAAAAAAAA